>JASAMX010019911.1:0-29956 GCA_030248175.1 Microlaimidae sp. YZB2_3 | reverse complement strand
AAATTCTAGCAAAAGACGAAACAAAGTTTCGAAAAAAAGCCTTATATTAAATGGAATAGTATAAAGCTACATAAGTCTAAAAACTAAATGCCAGAAAAGACTGAAACAAGTCTCTTTAAAACCTGTAAATTAATAACAGATTTTGTGAAATTTTCAGAAAAACAAAACCGAATAAAAACAATACGTGTAAAAGCTTTAGTTTGCGTTTTTAACCATTAATAAAACTTAATTCACATAAATTTCTCTCAAAGTGGATTAACTTTTACATGAGTTAACCAGCTGTAAATACCACAGTATTAGTTAAGTCATACGTCGTCAAAACGATACAAAAAAAGTATAACGCAAGCGTCACAGTAACCATGAAAAATTTCTGTCAAAATAAGTTATCGCATTGCGCATTAAATTTTGTAATTTATCATTATTTTCGTATAAAGCAAAACATACCGCCATATTAACGGCTTTTTAAAATCAAATATCAAGTTCTAAGTCCAAAAAACATTGAAAAATTCAGATTTAATATAAGGCGACTTTTAATTTAACAAATACATTGACAGCTAATTTGTTTTATGTAATAAATAGAAACATTAAAGAAAAAGTCGCCTTATATTAAATCTGAATTTTTCAATGTTTTTTGGACTTAGAACTTGATATTTGATTTTAAAAAGCCGTTAATATGGCGGTATGTTTTGCTTTATACGAAAATAATGATAAATTACAAAATTTAATGCGCAATGCGATAACTTATTTTGACAGAAATTTTTCATGGTTACTGTGACGCTTGCGTTATACTTTTTTTTGTATCGTTTTGACGACGTATGACTTAACTAATACTGTGGTATTTACAGCTGGTTAACTCATGTAAAAGTTAATCCACTTTGAGAGAAATTTATGTGAATTAAGTTTTATTAATGGTTAAAAACGCAAACTAAAGCTTTTACACGTATTGTTTTTATTCGGTTTTGTTTTTCTGAAAATTTCACAAAATCTGTTATTAATTTACAGGTTTTAAAGAGACTTGTTTCAGTCTTTTCTGGCATTTAGTTTTTAGACTTATGTAGCTTTATACTATTCCATTTAATATAAGGCTTTTTTTCGAAACTTTGTTTCGTCTTTTGCTAGAATTTCCGCCTTTTAATGCATTTAATTCAATGTCATTTATTAAAGATATAAAACATTAAAAAATTTACTCATTTTAAAAGAAACGTCATGGTCTCCTCATGATATGAATACAATTATTTTCATATCCAAAACTTCAATGTAATTTTAAGCAGTACACTATACAAAAATTAAGTCTGGGTAACTCCGTAAAATTGTATGGAACCTGAAAGAACCATATAAAATAGTGTGTTTTTCTTCTGTTTAAATTTTTTTAGTTAGACCTGATTTAACCACTTTTTTGGAAATTAGCTTTATTTGGACTTTTGTTTTGTGCTTGATTTTTCTGGATTGATGGTTTATTTTTAAACAACAAAACCAAACCATTGTAAATGGTTTTTCCAGGTTCCATACAATTTTACAAGGTTACCCAGACCAGTCTTTTCTCGCATTAAATTTTTGGAGTGATTGTAGCTTCATAGTATTCCATATAAAAAAGAGTTTTTTTTGTTTCGATTTTGAAAAAAATTTCCGTCTATTGAAACATTGTATCCCGCAGCGCTCACACGTCACCCAAGATTTATTTCATTTTATTTTTTAAATATTTTTATTGTTGCCATATGGCTGCTAATTAGTGGTAAGGATATTTTTTCGCTCTTCCCGTTGAAAATTAGTAATTTTTATAAAAAGGTAAGGAATTATAATTTAAACCAAAAAAATAACCACAAGAGAATGTGTATTACTGATTGAAGTTACTTTATATGTAATTCAGTAAGGAAAAAAAGTGTCACACAAGTACCCCAGTACCTAATGCGTAACTTAGAAAAAAACTGGTCGTTTTTCACATGAACAGAGGTTTAACTACGGGCAATAGAGCATATACGAGAATAAAATTCAGGTGAGGGGGCAATTTAGCATCTACGTGCAAAAAATCAGCTCCAAATATTTACCACAAAAAAGGAAAAAATTTTTGGGGATGCCCTTTAACACGAACCCATTTAGCTAAAAAAAAAAAAAAAAAAAGGAGTAGGGGGGGTGGGGCGTCTTTAAGCAAATTAAGCTTATTAGTATGAAATTCAGGTATGTTTAGCAAAAGTTTTTAGGTTTTTAATATCAGAAAAATATGGGTAATATTTTAGTTATGTAAAATGTTTAGATTTTTAATTGGCTAAAAAACTATTAAAGGTTTTGTGATTTTCGATGACGCCATCAACAACGGTTAACCGCGCAGTGACTTAACCCATTTAATATAAGGGAAAGATTTTAGCTGTTACATTTATACTCAACAATTAAACCTAATGATATTTCACAGGTATAAAAAGCAAAAATTAATTTTATAATCTATACCCAAAGGTATTATATCGGCTGAAATTAAAGGCGTAACCGCTCTCCACCAGGAAAAAATAAAGAATAAACGCGCGAGCAAAGAAAACCAAAAAAATTTCCAGTCGTTATGTAACCAATTATTGTTTAGTTGCGTAACATGTTTCTTTGCACGTGATATTTTCTCGAAGAAAGAGTGGTTATTTGAACACCCTGAAATTTTTACTCTGATAGAATTAATCTTTAATTTTCTTTTTTCCATATTTTTAGATTCCTGTAAGTTCAGTTCGCTGGGGAAACCACTCACCCAGCTCAATGTTTCAGACTACACACGGGGCAGTGCTGACTGGATGGAGGAAGGCAAAACCAGGACGTCCATTCTACAGTAATTCTTGAACAGGCTAAAACGGCTTCACCTTCCGTTTCCGGGGCTGGAAAAAGCAGCGATTTATCCAGATTGTCTAGCGGATAACTATTTTAAGCGATAATCGATAAAATAAATGTAACTACAAGCTAAAACACTTGTAAAATTTGTGGGACATTTGTCATAAAACATACTTGTTTTAGGCGGGATTATTATGCAACCCACACTAACTGCATGACCGTGGTTTGACATAACATCCAAGAGAACTTTTTTATAACAAAAATTTACTTAACATAACTTAACTTAACAACATAAACTAACATAACATAACTTTTTTATCAACAGGTTCAATTTTTAGGAAGTTGTCAAAAGGTTTTTATCAGAAAACCGCATAAAATAAAAACCTTATTCTTTATTTTTGAACAAAAAAACTGTGTTTCATTTCTATGGTTCTATGGTTCTCAACAAATAGTAGAATATTTTCAGACTAAGCAACATTAGCCAAACTATTTATTTTTTTAACGTTATATACATTACTAAATCAGAAATTTTAAAGATTCATTTTTTTAGCTACTAGATAAATGTTTTGGGTAAAAAATTCATAACTGTTTGAATAATTATGCAAATATTACTGCTTCGTCATATTTTAAATAGATTAAAATTTATTAAACGTTTCATAATAAATTAAACACTACTATAATTTTAATTTTTTTTTATAAACAAAATATATTTTCTAAATTTTTATGTGTATAATATCTTTAATTTTATTTCTTTTTTTATGAACAGATAACAGCACTAATATTTTAATATACATATACTATGCATAGTTTAATTCTACTGTTTCATAATTTCATTCTAATACACTCATATAAATCAGTTTTGTCTCTTTGGTCCTTTAATTTTTCTAAACCTCAGTAATCCAGTCTTTGTTCATAACCAACAGGTTTATTCTCATTTATAAAACAACCTTCTAGGGAAATTTCGTTGCACTTTTTCCAAAATGCTTATATCTTTTTGTAAATAAGGGTTACAAACTGTACTAGCATACTCCAGAATTGGTCTAACATAGGACTTATACGCTATGAGAAGATTATTTCTAAAGTTTGAATTGAATGCTCTAAAAATTAGTGATGTCACTCTCATTGCTTTTTTTCTGTGAATTTACAGTGTTTAGAGAATTTCCTATCCTAAGATATATAAACACCTAGGTCACGCACTAAATGTGTAGTTGCTTTATTACCAAACTTATATTTACAAATTACCTCTTAGCTATGATTTCAAACATGAAGAACTTCACATTTATGATATGATAATTGCAATTGCCAGTCTTTTGATCAGCTGTATACTCCATATAAATATTCTTAACAGGAACAGATAAACAGCAGCAGTAGCAAGTAGCACAAGGCAAAGCAGCAGTATAGTACAGGCAGTATCTATAGCCAGAGCAGTAATGGCAAAGCACAAAGAAAGTCAAATATACACCATAATTAGGAGCTGACAGGCCCCATTTATATACCAGCAAAGCATGCTTCCAGAAGTTTCTAGAAAGTTCTTAGCCAATGAGCATTAGGTAATATGACCTCACTTACTAGAATGTTCTGGAAGGTTCTACATACAATCTTAGGAAAACATTTTACTTATATTTTATATTCATTTTACTTACATTTATACTCAAAAAAATTTTGAAACATAAAGTCCCTGAGTTTCCCTGAATATACATAACAGGCTATACCTAGGGACTCGTGGCATGAATAGGTACATCAGCAAGCTAAAAAGCACTTAGCCTATATCTATTAGGTTTTATCACTGTAGTTTATATCAAAGTATTAGCAGTTGGTAAAGTACCTTAACAAAGCTGGAAAACAGTCAGGTGTTCTAGATAATTTGTTTGGAAGCTTTTTTAGGGCTTTAAATACCTTTTTTTGTGGTAACTACCATGTTGTCTAACTTTTCTATATTTGGTGGATTAAAATTTGGTAAAGTGTCATCATTATCAGTAAAAATGGAAGCAAAGCAAAGTAGCAAAGCAAAGTAAGCAACCAGTTCAACTTTTTTACACTTTTCAGTTAAAAATGTCCCATCTTTCTTTTTAATTGGTGAGATAGTTTGTTTTGTTTAATTTTAATTTTACTACTAACAAATTTATAAAAATTCTTTAAACCCCTTGAATCTAGATTTTTTGTCTCTTTATTTCAGTGTTAAAATCTTTAACTTTTTTTGTATACTTTGCAAAATTTTTTTGTACTTTGATCTTGATTTTTTATCAATATTATGCTTATGCGAAAGTTTTTTCTTTTAATTTTGTAGTTTTTTCATATTTATTGGATATTGCATAATTTTTTTCTTATCTGTGAATAACCTTTTTTCCAGGGACATGTCTATTAATTCCTAACAGCAATATATCCTTGAATTTTTGCAAAACATCTTCTACTCTGCCACATTTCTCAAATAAAATCTTCCAGTTGACTGTAGATAAGTACAAACTTAGCATATCATAATCTGTTTTTAAAAAATCAGGTATATAATTTTGAATCTTTTTCTTAGCACTGTCAAATATTTTAAGACTAATTTTAGATAAAATAGTGTCATGGTCTCATTGCGAAAAACTGGGCGCATCAAAGACATTATTAAAAATTCTATAACATTTGTTAACAAAATATCCAGATAATTATTCCCACGAGATGGTTCACAAACAAGCTGATACATACCTAGTTCAATAAAAAAATCTCAAACATGTGTATTTAAAATTATTTTAACTGAAAACTAATCTAACCCTGGCATATTAAAATTTCCAGTTAAAACAATAGTTTATACATAGTTTTTTGTTAAATTTATAATTAGCTTAAAAATTTTATTATTTTTTTCTTTGCTAGTACTAGTTTATCTATTATTACAAATGAATCTCAGTTTAAATGAATTCTGTAGAAAAATGTCAACCGCTACTAGTTTTATTGAATCAAACTTTTTCTCAATCTCAACTTAAAAAACACTAAATAAAATTTTAATTGATGAAATTACATCAACTGCTTGCAGCTGCTGTCTGACCCTTCAATAAACATTAAATTCTCTATTCTTTTGATAATGATTGTATTTGTAGTTGTTTCAGTGAGCCGCGTTTCACAAATAAAGAAAATATCAATGACGCCATAAATAAGGCTTTCTCCTGAAATAAAAACATCTGGGGAGTTAGCAAGGCTTTTTGCATTCATACACAAAACATTTGTACTTGGTATATGTTTTAATTTATGGTGATCAGGTCGCATAATATCCTATTTTAAAACTTTTAGGGGAGCTTTGAGAAGGATCAAGACCAAAAAGTGACCAAAAGACCAAAAAGCGGTGGCCAAAAAGGGATCACCATCAGCAGAATACCGAAGTGAAACCTTTTTGTTCTGCTCTCTAACCACCCAAAGTTTGCCAAGCAACTCATTTTAACAGACTCGCTGTTCCTCATTCAGTGACGGCCTTACATAAACTCTATCAAATTTAGTGACCCCCCCCTTAGTCGTCCTCCTTAACGTACAGCTCTATTTCTGATGTACTTGTTAATAACTCTTATTTTTAGAAGCCTGGGCTGGTCACCAGCTTTTTCAATACAAGACATAAAATCTATTGGTTTCTGCTGAGTGACCTCGCCTGAATTGCCACTATCCAGAGTCTTTAATAACTGGGCCACATTCTCTCTTTTCCTTTCATAGGAATCACTCTCCCAAACGCCAGATAAGACCAGCATTGTCTCATATTCTCTTCGCACCTCCATGCGCTTAAAATAATTGTCAATCATCAGGAGCAGACGCTGCAACACTCTCTTACAGACAGTAGCAATCAAGTCGGTATTGACTCTAGGAGCTCGTTCCTCCTCCATCCTGGCGAACCTTTTCTCCAAATCTGCCAACTTCTGCTGTAGATCCGCATTCTCTGCTTGCAGTCTGACAATTTGATCATCCTTTGTTTCTCATACACAAATTCTTTTAATTTATTTTAATTCTTTTAATATTTCAACTAAAAATGTATAAATAAAATAAAAATAAGTGACATTATATATTGATGAGATATATTTATTGTCCTTACCAGAGCACGCCCTAGTGAGGGCCCAATAGTCCCAATTTAAGTGCGTATTAATTACATACAACCCTAAATGACCCTAATAAAAATAAGGACCATAAAGCCAAACAAGGGCACGACCTAATTGTAGTCTCCCCTGTTTAGGACAGTAAATGTGTTTGAGCAATATAATAACACATAATTTGCTTTATTATTTTTTATACTGCAACTAATAATATATTCTTTGTAATATTTCTTGTTGCTTTTATTAAAATTCTTCGTTTTTGCTTGCATAATTGGCTAAAAACCTCAGATCAGTTTTGGTCCCACCCGATTTCAGTAGAGGGCACTAACGCAAAAGTGCCCCTTATTTGCTACCAATTTAGGTGCTCTTACGGCTGCGTTATTTCAGTAGACTGTTTTCACAATAAAGTGTCCCCTTTTATAGGGGCCCTTGCGCTTTTTATTAAGAGATCCGGACCTCCCAAACTCTGAAAAAAAATTGAAAGTAATAACAATCAACATATTAATTGCAAAAAAAGAGAATATATTAATTAGATTTAAATATTTAATATAATATCAATACATATTCTAACAAAAACGTCAACATAAACACAAAAAATATTATTATTGTCAATTTAAAAGAACCATATTGCTTGTAAGTTTGTGGCAAAAATTTTTATAGCTTTTTGATTCCACGCCATTTATAAAATTTTTTAATGATAAAAACTAACCTACTATTATTATAAATACTTTTTAAACAGTAATTGTACTATCATTTTTTTGGATCAACTGCTTTTTTATAAAACTTTTGATGATTATGATCAACTAATTATGGTTAATATAATTATGTTATATGCTATAATTATTGCAGTTTTTCAGATCACGTGAAAAAATGTGGAAGTTTTTAAATTTTTCTTCTTTTAAATAATATATTTTGTTTACAATCTTTGATAAAAAGCAGCGGAGATAGTTTTTTGCATTATCTGTCGTGTTTAAATGTGCAACCAAAATTGAGCGTTTGTTTTGTAAGTAAACGTATTAATTTCAACATCAAAAACATGTTAAATCTTTCAAAACTCAAAAAATCAGAACAAAAACCTACAAGAAACTGTGTTTTGCTGACAAAGTAAAATATAATTTAAAAAATTTTTTATCCCACTATTTTTTTATTATTCTTTATTGTCAAAATATTTAAAAATTTTAAAAAAATGTATTTAAAACAAAAGTAAAGTTAATTCCATTACGCCGTAAACTCAAAACTGTGCATAATGCCATTTTTTAACTGAGCAAATGTTTTTAACGACCAATAATCGATTCAGAGCGAGACCCTTTATTGCGTAAGGGGCACTTGAACTAGTGGCCCTTGGAATGGTTCTACTGAAACGATTACAAACTAACACCCTTTAACTCAAGGTCCACTTTTTTACGGGCCTTTAAAATTAGGCCCTCTACTGAAATCGGTTGCAGACCATTTTGCATCCTTCTCTTTCCTTGCTATTCATCTTTTCTTATTCCAGAAGCAGAAAATCGGCAGCTGCTACGATTTTTGTCTTGGAACCCCTCTGGTCTTAAGTTCGTATCCAAATTCCAACTCTCCGCCAGTGGTAGGCGCAGTATGTTTAGCTAAGTTGACTCCGGTATAGACTTAGTTCTAAAAAAGTGTTTTAGTACAAGCACAGAACAGCCAGCGCCAATCATTTGTTGGAGAAACATTAAGAAACAACAAGCGACTAGTACATTTTACGGTTTTCAAATATTGTCGCCTTGTAGGTACATCGCTACTTGCGCGTTTGTTACCCACGTTACTAATATTTCAATTACAGAAAATGCTGTTGTTTAAAAGTTTAGAATGGATGTTTTGAGATTAATTTTTAGATTTTGAATATTTTTATCACCACAACATTAATATTTATGCATCTTTGGAATCAGTTTTAAAGGACAAAAGTTAACGTTATTTGTGCTAATCCAACATTATTGTTCACAAATGTACTATTGTGATATTAATTAAAAATCAAAACTTATTTAGCTCAAACTGGTATATTATAGTTCTTTTGCATAGTGAACAATATAATCGTGTAAAAAAGTTTTGTTAAGTATAGGTTAATTAAACTAAAGAAACTAAAAAAACTGCGATTTTTATAATGTTCATATTTTCTTTTTGTACCCTCATGACTACAGCAAAAAACGCTTATTTAGAACCAGTCTATTTAAAAACATGAATTAATCAATACAAAAATTGATAATAACGTAATTTCATTGTGATTGGTATTAAGACCATTAATGATATATATATATATATATATAGATATATATCATTTTTTATATTGTTTATGTTTATTGCTTACTTTAAAGTTGTATATACCTCTTTTTGTATACGTGTCATTGGCTGTTTTTTTCATTGGATTGTATGAGACCAATTAATACACTATAATAATAATATTGTTGTCACTTTGTGCATTTTTAAATTCTATAATATAAAAGTTTTTTTTCCCAAAATTGTAAACGCTTAAAAATGATATGTTTTCATATTACAAGCGAAACATTAATACACTAAATCTTGTTAAATACCATAATTATACCTATTTTTGCATAAAATTGCCAAAACCGTGCACAATTAAGATGTGATAAAGAAAAATTACTTAAGTGAAGTTTGCATAATTTTGCAAAAAATACTCAGAAAGGCTTAAGGTATCTGTAAAGTAAGTTTTTATTGCAATAGGTTTCAATAAAAAAGTATACCAATTGCAATAAAGAGCAAAAATTATTAATTTTTATTTTACATACAATTTATTTTTGAATTATTATATTTATAGAGTATTATAATATTTTAAGAGGTATATACAACTTTTTAAAGTAAGCAATAAACATAAACAATATAAAAAATGATATATATCTATATATATATATATATATATATATCATTAATGGTCTTAATACCAATCACAATGAAATTACGTTATTATCAATTTTTTGTATTGATTAATTAATATTTTTAAAATAGACTCGTTTTAAATAAGCGTTTTTTTCTGTAGACGTACAAAAGAAAAAAATATATAAAACGTTATAAAAATCGCAGTTTTTTTTATTTCTTTTTAGTTTAATTAACCTATACTTAACAAAACTTTTTTACACGATTATATTGTTCACTATGCAAAAGAACTATAATATACCAGTTTGAGCTAGAATAAGTTTTGATTTTTAATTAATATCACAATAGTACACTTGTGAACAATAATTAGGATTAGCACAAATAACATTAACTTTGCCTTTAAAACTGATTCCAAAGATACATAAATATTTAATGTTGTGGTGATAAAAATATTTCAAAATCTAAAAATTAATCTCAAAACATCCATTCTAACTTTTTAACAACACATTTTCTGTAATTGAAATATTATAACGTGGGTAACAAACGCGCAAGTAGCGATGTACCTACAAGGCGACAATATTTGAAAACCGTAAATATTACTAGTCGCTTGTTTGTTTCTTAATGTTTCTCCAACAAATGCATGGCACTGGCTGTTTCTGTGCTTGTACTAAAACACTTTTTTAAACTTAAGTCTATACCGGAGTCAACTTAGCTAAACATACTGTGCCTACCACTGGCGAAAGTTGGAATTTTGGATACGAACTTAAGACCAGAGGGGTTCCAAGACAAAAATCGTAGCAGCTTCCGATTTTCTGCTTCTGGAATAAGAAAAGATGAATAGCAAGGAAAGAGAAGGATGCAAAATGGTCTGCAACCGATTTCAGTAGAGGGCCTAATTTTAAAGGCCCCGTAAAAATGGACCTTGAGTTAAAGGGTGTTAGTTTGTAATCGTTTCAGTAGAGCCATTCCAAGGGCCACTAGTTCAAGTGCCCCTTTCTACGCAATAAAGGGTCTCGCTCTGAATCGATTATTGGTCGTTAAAAACATTTGCTCAGTTAAAAAATGGCATTATGCACAGTTTTGAGTTTACGGCGTAATGGAATTAACTTTACTTTTGTTTTAAATACATTTTTTTTAAAATTTTTTAAATATTTTGACAATAAAGAATAATAAAAAAATAGTGGGATAAAAAATTTTTTAAATTATATTTTACTTTGTCAGCAAAACACAGTTTCTTGTAGGTTTTTGTTCTGATTTTTTGAGTTTTGAAAGATTTAACATGTTTTTGATGTTGAAATTAATACGTTTACTTACAAAACAAACGCTCAATTTTGGTTGCACATTTAAACACGACAGATAATGCAAAAAACTATCTCCGCTACTTTTTATCAAAGATTGTAAACAAAATATATTATTTAAAAGAAGAAAAATTTAAAAACTTCCACATTTTTTCACGTGATCTGAAAAACTGCAATAATTATAGCATATAACATAATTATATTAACCATAATTAGTTGATCATAATCATCAAAAGTTTTATAAAAAAGCAGTTGATCCAAAAAAATGATAGTACAATTACTGTTTAAAAAGTATTTATAATAATAGTAGGTTAGTTTTTATCATTAAAAAATTTTATAAATGGCGTGGAATCAAAAAGCTATAAAAATTTTTGCCACAAACTTACAAGCAATATGGTTCTTTTAAATTGACAATAATAATATTTTTTGTGTTTATGTTGACGTTTTTGTTAGAATATGTATTGATATTATATTAAATATTTAAATCTAATTAATATATTCTTTTTTTTTGCAATTAATATGTTGATTGTTATTACTTTCAATTTTTTTTCAGAGTTTGGGAGGTCCGGACCTCTTAATAAAAAGCGCAAGGGCCCCTATAAAAGGGGACACTTTATTGTGAAAACAGTCTACTGAAATAACGCAGCCGTAAGAGCACCTAAATTGGTAGCAAATAAGGGGCACTTTTGCGTTAGTGCCCTCTACTGAAATCGGGTGGGACCAAAACTGATCTGAGGTTTTTAGCCAATTATGCAAGCAAAAACGAAGAATTTTAATAAAAGCAACAAGAAATATTACAAAGAATATATTATTAGTTGCAGTATAAAAAATAATAAAGCAAATTATGTGTTATTATATTGCTCAAACACATTTACTGTCCTAAACAGGGGAGACTACAATTAGGTCGTGCCCTTGTTTGGCTTTATGGTCCTTATTTTTATTAGGGTCATTTAGGGTTGTATGTAATTAATACGCACTTAAATTGGGACTATTGGGCCCTCACTAGGGCGTGCTCTGGTAAGGACAATAAATATATCTCATCAATATATAATGTCACTTATTTTTATTTTATTTATACATTTTTAGTTGAAATATTAAAAGAATTAAAATAAATTAAAAGAATTTGTGTATGAGAAACAAAGGATGATCAAATTGTCAGACTGCAAGCAGAGAATGCGGATCTACAGCAGAAGTTGGCAGATTTGGAGAAAAGGTTCGCCAGGATGGAGGAGGAACGAGCTCCTAGAGTCAATACCGACTTGATTGCTACTGTCTGTAAGAGAGTGTTGCAGCGTCTGCTCCTGATGATTGACAATTATTTTAAGCGCATGGAGGTGCGAAGAGAATATGAGACAATGCTGGTCTTATCTGGCGTTTGGGAGAATAATTCCTATGGAAAGGAAAAAGAGAGAATGTGGCCCAGTTATTAAAGACTCTGGATAGTGGCAATTCAGGCGAGGTCACGCAGCAGAAACCAATAGATTTTATGTCTTGTATTGAAAAAGCTGGTGACCAGCCCAGGCTTCTAAAAATAAGAGTTATTAACAAGTACATCAGAAATAAGCTGTACGTTAAGGAGGACGACTAAGGGGGGGGGGGGTCACTAAATTTGATAGAGTTTATGTAAGGCCGTCACTGAATGAGGAACAGCGAGTTTGTAAAATGAGTTGCTTGGCAAACTTTGGGTGGTTAAGAGAGCAGAACAAAAAGGTTTCACTTCGGTATTCTGCTGATGGTGATCCCTTTTTGGCCACCGCTTTTTGGTCTTTTGGTCACTTTTTGGTCTTGATCCTTCTCAAAGCTCCCCTAAAAGTTTTAAAATAGGATATTATGCGACCTGATCACCATAAATTAAAACATATACCAAGTACAAATGTTTTGTGTATGAATGCAAAAAGCCTTGCTAACTCCCCAGATGTTTTTATTTCAGGAGAAAGCCTTATTTATGGCGTCATTGATATTTTCTTTATTTGTGAAACGCGGCTCACTGAAACAACTACAAATACAATCATTATCAAAAATAGAGAATTTAATGTTTATTGAAGGGATCGACAGCAGCTGCAAGGAGGTGATGTAATTTCATCAATTAAAATTTTTTTTAGAGTAGTTGAAGTTGAGATTGAGAAAAAGTTTGATGCAATAAAACTAGTAGCGGTTGACATTTTTCTACAGAATTCATTTAAACTGAGATTCATTGGTATTTATAGAGAACCTAGTACTTGCAAAGAAAAATATAATTTAATTTTTAAGCTAATTAGAAATTTAACAAAAAACTTTGTAGAAACTATTGTTTTAACTGGAAATTTTAATCTGCCAGGGGTAGATTGGTCTTCAGTTAAAATAATTTTAAATACACATGTTTGAGTTTTTTTATTGAGCTAGGTATGTATCAGCTTGTTTGAGAACCAACTCGTGGGAATAATTATCTGGATATTTTGTTCACAAATGATAGAGAATTTTTAATAATGTCTTTGATGCGCCCAGTTTTTCGCAATGAGACCATGACACTATTTTATCTAAAATTAGTCTTAAAATATTTGACAGTGCTAAGAAAAAGATTCAAAATTATATACCTGATTTTTTAAAAACAGATTATGATATGCTAAGTTTGTACTTATCTACAGTCAACTGGAAGATTTTATTTGAGAAATGTGGCAGAGTAGAAGATGTTTTGCAAAAATTCAAGGATATATTGCTGTTAGGAATTAATAGACATGTCCCTGGAAAAAAGGTTATTCACAGATAAGAAAAAAATTATGCAATATCCAATAAATATGAAAAAACTACAAAATTAAAATAAAAAACTTTCGCATAAGCATAATATTGATAAAAAATCAAGATCAAAGTACAAAAAAATTTTGCAAAGTATACAAAAAAAGTTAAAGATTTTAACACTAATAAAGAGACAAAAAATCTAAATTCAGGGGGTTTAAAGAATTTTTATAAATTTGTTAGTAGTAAAATTAAAATTAAACAAAACAAACTATCTCACCAATTAAAAAGAAAGATGGGACATTTTTAACTGAAAAGTGTAAAAAAGTTGAACTGGTTGCTTACTTTGCTTTGCTACTTTGCTTTGCTTCCATTTTTACTGATAATGATGACACTTTACCAAATTTTAATCCACCAAATATAGAAAAGTTAGACAACATGGTAGTTACCACAAAAAAAGGTATTTAAAGCCCTAAAAAAGCTTCCAAACAAATTATCTAGAACACCTGACTGTTTTCCAGCTTTGTTAAGGTACTTTACCAACTGCTAATACTTTGATATAAACTACAGTGATAAAACCTAATAGATATAGGCTAAGTGCTTTTTAGCTTGCTGATGTACCTATTCATGCCACGAGTCCCTAGGTATAGCTGTTATGTATATTCAGGAAACTCAGTGACTTTATGTTTCAAAATTTATTTTGAGTATAAATGTAAGTAAAATGAATATAAAATATAAGTAAAATGTTTTCCTAAGATTGTATGTAGAACCTTCCAGAACATTCTAGTAAGTGAGGTCATATTACCTAATGCTCATTGGCTAAGAACTTTCTAGAAACTTCTGGAAGCATGCTTTGCTGGTATATAAATGGGGCCTGTCAGCTCCTAATTATGGTGTATATTTGACTTTCTTTGTGCTTTGCCATTACTGCTCTGGCTATATACTGCCTGTACTATACTGCTGCTTTGCCTTGTGCTACTTGCTACTGCTGCTGTTTATCTGTTCCTGTTAAGAATATTTATATGGAGTATACAGCTGATCAAAAGACTGGCAATTGCAATTATCATATCATAAATGTGAAGTTCTTCATGTTTGAAATCATAGCTAAGAGGTAATTTGTAAATATAAGTTTGGTAATAAAGCAACTACACATTTAGTGCGTGACCTAGGTGTTTATATATCTTAGGATAGGAAATTCTCTAAACACTGTAAAATCACAGAAAAAAAGCAATGAGAGTGACATCACTAATTTTTAGAGCATTCAATTCAAACTTTAGAAATAATCTTCTCATAGCGTATAAGTCCTATGTTAGACCAATTCTGGAGTATGCTAGTACAGTTTGTAACCCTTATTTACAAAAAGATATAAGCATTTTGGAAAAAGTGCAACGAAATTTCCCTAGAAGGTTGTTTTATAAATGAGAATAAACCTGTTGGTTATGAACAAAGACTGGATTACCTAGGTTTAGAAAAATTAAAGGACCAAAGAGACAAAACTGATTTATATGAGTGTATTAGAATGAAATTATGAAACAGTAGAATTAAACTATGCATAGTATATGTATATTAAAATATTAGTGCTGTTATCTGTTCATAAAAAAAGAAATAAAATTAAAGATATTATACACATAAAAATTTAGAAAATATATTTTTTTTATAAAAAAAAATTAAAATTATAGTAGTGTTTAATTTATTATGAAACGTCTATAAATTTTAATCTATTTAAAATATGACGAGCAGTATTCTGCATAATTATTCAAACAGTTATGAATTTTTTACCCAAAACATTTATCTAGTAGCTAAAAAATGAATCTTTAAAACTTCTGATTTAGTAATGTATATAACGTTAAGGTAAAAAATAGTTTGGCTAATGTTGCTTAGTCTGAAAATATTGTACTATTGTTGAGAACCATAGAACCATAGAAATGAAACACAGTTTTTTTGTTCAAAAATAAAGAATAAGGTTTTATTTATGCGGTTTTTGGATAAAAACCTTTTGACAACTTCCCAAAAATTGAACCTGTTGATAAAAAAGTTATGTTATGTTAGTTTATGTTGTTAAGTTAAGTTATGTTAAGTAAATTTTTGTTATAAAAGTCTCTTGGATGTTATGTCAAACCACGGTCATGCAGTTAGTGTGGGTTGCATAATAATCCCGCCTAAACAAGTATGTTTTATGACAAATGTCCCACAAATTTTACAAGTGTTTTAGCTTGTAGTTACATTTATTTTATTGATTATCGCTTAAAATAGTTATCCGCTAGACAATCTGGATAAATCGCTGCTTTTTCCAGCCCCGGAAACGGAAGGTGAAGCCGTTTTAGCTTGTTTAGAATTACTGTAGAATGAATGTAATCGTTTTGCCTCCCTCCATCCAGTCAGCACTGCCCCGTGTGTAGTCTGAAACATTGAGCTGTGAGTGGCTTCTCCAGCGAACTGAACTACAGGAATCTAAAATATGCAAAAATAAAATTAAAGATTAATTCTATCAGAGTAAAAATTTCAGGGTGTTCAAGTAACCACTCTTTCTTTCAGAAAATATCACGTGCAAAGAAACATGTGATGCAACTAAACAACAATTGGTTACATAACGACTGGAAATTTTTTTGGTTTTCTTTGCTCGCGCGTTTATTCTTTATTTTTTCCTGGTGGAGAGCGGTTACGCCTTTAATTTCAGCCGATATAATACCTTTGGGTATAGATTATAAAATTAATTTTTGCTTTTTATACCTGTGAAATATCATTAGGTTTAATTGTTGAGTATAAATGTAACAGCTATTTGTTAAATGAACTAAAAATATTTTTGCGTTTTATGTTAATTTTTTTTTGAAAGTAGGATACACATGGTCGATTATTTAGCACTAAAAATATTAAACACCAAATAAAAACAAAATCAATTGTATGTCACCATTATGAGGTATTTGCTTCTTTTTGCTGAGACTAAATATCTGAAGCTATTTTACGCAAGCGTAAGTTCTGTCACTGCGCCAAATTCAACAAAAGAAAACTTTAAAAATTATAAAAAGAAGCGTGCGTGTTTTTTTTTTCTATTCTGCTTTAATTTTATTTTGTTTCTTTTTTACTTTTTGACTTCTGTTTTTTACCTCAAACGATTTTTTGTTAATACATAAAAACTAGTAAGGTAGGTATTCTTTAATGCCATGCTCAGGAGCTTCAGCCATATAAAACGAAAGGAGCTCTAGAGCTCTGGAACTACCCCACTTAAGTGAACCAATTTAAGCTTATTTAAGCTAGAAATATCATTGGAATATCATATTACTTTATTTGCATTTTTAAGATTATTTTTACTGTTTTTATTAAGTTTTTGCAAAAAAATAATTTACGATACATTTTTGACAAAACAATCTTTGGCATCACTTTTTCATTATTCTGAAATTAGTGTAAAAATAAGGTGGGGTTCAAGGGGTTCCCAGGAGCTCCTAAAAACGGAGCTGCGTTTCGGAGCTGTGGGGAACATCACTAATAAAAATACTTTCTTAACTGAAATAAAATTAGCAAAACAACGTATAACGATTATCCCAATGAAAAACAAGTTATAATAAGTGGAAGATATCAATCAATTATCGATAAATTAAATCAAGCTGAGCTCGTAAAATGTAAACGGATATGACAAGAGCATTTAAAACTGTGGAGTTTATATTTTTTAAGCAAGAAATTATACCGCCTTTTGAAAAATATATATTATATAAAAATATATAAATGTAACTTTATTCTATCTAAATATACTTTGTAATCTTTTGAACGGAAACAATTTTTGTTACTTTACAACTAAAAAAATTAGTGTAACCTTAATCAATAATTATTGCTTTTTTAAAAAATCAGGGAAGAGCGCGGAGCGCTCTTTCCCTTATATTAAATGGGTTAAGTCACTGCGCGGTTAACCGTTGTTGATGGCGTCATCGAAAATCACAAAACCTTAAATAGTTTTTTAGCCAATTAAAAATCTAAACATTTTACATAACTAAAATATTACCCATATTTTTCTGATATTAAAAACCTAAAAACTTTTGCTAAACATACCTGAATTTCATACTAATAAGCTTAATTTGCTTAACTTTTTTTTGTTTTTTTTTTTGGGGTCCCCCAAAAATTTTTTCCTGTGGTAAATATTTGGAGCTGATTTTTGGCACGTAGATGCTAAATTGCCCCCTCACCTGAATTTTATTCTCGTATATGCTCGATTGCCCGTAGTTAAACCTCTGTTCATGTGAAAAACGACCAGTTTTTTTCTAAGTTATGCATTAGGTACTGGTGTAGTTGTGTGACACTTTTTTTCCTTACTGAATTACATATAAAGTAAGTTCATTCAGTAATACACATTCTCTTGTGTTTTTTTTTGGTTTAAATTTTAATTCCTTACCTTTTTATAAAAATTACTAATTTTCAACGGGAAGAGCGAAAAAATACCCTTACCACTAATTAGCAGCCGTATGGCAACAATAAAAATATTTAAAAAAATAAAATAAAATAAATCTGGTCCTTTCAGTTTCCATACAATTTTACGGAGTTACCCAGATTTAATTTTTGTATAGTATACTGCTTAAAATTACATTGAAGTTTTGGATATGAAAATAATTGTATTCATATCATGAGGAGACCATGACGTTTCTTTTAAAAGGAGTAAATTTTTTAATGTTTTATATCTTTAATAAATGACATTGAATTCAATACATTAAAAGGCGGAAATTCTAGCAAAAGACGAAACAAAGTTTCGAAAAAAAGCCTTATATTAAATGGAATAGTATAAAGCTACATAAGTCTAAAAACTAAATGCCAGAAAAGACTGAAACAAGTCTCTTTAAAACCTGTAAATTAATAACAGATTTTGTGAAATTTTTAGAAAAACAAAACCGAATAAAAACAATACGTGTAAAAGCTTTAGTTTGCGTTTTTAACCATTAATAAAACTTAATTCACATAAATTTCTCTCAAAGTGGGTTAACTTTTACATGAGTTAACCAGCTGTAAATACCACAGTATTAGTTAAGTCATACGTCGTCAAAACGATACAAAAAAAGTATAACGCAAGCGTCACAGTAACCATAAAAAATTTCTGTCAAAATAAGTTATCGCATTGCGCATTAAATTTTGTAATTTGTCATTATTATAAAGCAAAACATACCGCCATATTAACGGCTTTTTAAAATTAAATATCACGTTGTAAGTCCAAAAAACATTGAAAAATTCAGATTTAATATAAGGCGACTTTTTCTTTAATGTTTCTATTTATTACATAAAACAAATTAGCTGTCAATGTCTTTGATAAATTAAAAGTCGCCTTATATTAAATCTGAATTTTTCAATGTTTTTTGGACTTAGAACGTGATATTTGATATTAAAAAGCCGTTAATATGGCGGTATGTTTTGCTTTATACGAAAATAATGATAAATTACAAAATTTAATGCGCAATGCGATAACTTATTTTGACAGAAATTTTTTATGGTTACTGTGACGCTTGCGTTATACTTTTTTTGTATCGTTTTGACGACGTATGACTTAACTAATACTGTGGTATTTACAGCTGGTTAACTCATGTAAAAGTTAATCCACTTTGAGAGAAATTTATGTGAATTAAGTTTTATTAATGGTTAAAAACGCAAACTAAAGCTTTTACACGTATTGTTTTTATTCGGTTTTGTTTTTCTGAAAATTTCACAAAATCTGTTATTAATTTACAGGTTTTAAAGAGACTTGTTTCAGTCTTTTCTGGCATTTAGTTTTTAGACTTATGTAGCTTTATACTATTCCATTTAATATAAGGCTTTTTTTCGAAACTTTGTTTCGTCTTTTGCTAGAATACTTATTATTTTTGTTTTTGCAAAAATTAGTTTTTTAAAGATGTGGAAATTATTTTTTGTTTTCGGAATTCCAAAACCAGACTTTTGAAAAGCCATTTTGTAGATTTAGAGAGTATGTTAAAAAATAATGGAATTTTTGTTATGGCCGATTTGGCATTGTGATCAGCAATTCGTAAATCACGCGCATATTTTTAATACTGGATATTGTTATTTTTAATACACATATTGTTAATACATAATGCGTTTAAAGTCTTTAACACTGGACAAACTTCTATTTAAATGAATGGTTCGTCAGTGAACGTCAGTGAATGAATGAACGTCTTTGACCTTCGTCATTAGGACCCTAAAACACATTTGCATTAATTTCACCAACCTTTTGTTTATCGATTGTGATTGATAGAGGTCTAGCTATATGTTCATAGTTGGCTTTCTTTTCATTCGCTTTCATGCTGTAGGACGAATAAGAGCCGCAGAAAAGGGAATTGCTTAACCACTGGGAGCGAATAATGCGGCGTGGCTCGGGAATATCGGCTTTTCCTATGAATGATCTCAGTAGGAATGTTGCTGAACGAATGAGCTGTTCGTCAGTTGCAGCTTCCATTAGCACCGGATTTTCACCCGCTATTAAGGCGGCAAGAACGTTATCGTGCCATGGATGCGCGTAAAATGTGTGAAAAAGTGATGAGCAGTCGTTATTGATCTGAAATAAACAAAATAATTATTTCAAAATCATTTTTGTTTCACTGCTCTTTTTCTTACATAAGGATTAGTTTTTATAAACAAAATAATTTCTGAAATTTGTTGTGAAAAAATTTGTTTTGTAAAGGGGCATAAATTTTACACGCAGCTGTGAAAGGGTTCTACTTTAAAAAGATTGAAACTGGTATTGTGTGGCTAAAATTATTGAAAAATATACGTTTCCAATTGCAATTTTTAACAGTTGCAGAATTGACATTTTTAAATTTTTCACCCTTGATTTTAGGGCATATCCAAATGTTTCTTTCTATATTTCCGCAAAGGGAAAAACGTGGTGAGTGTGCACGAAATCAAAACCAAAGTTTAACTTATGTAGTACATTCCTATCTAAAGATATTGCAGAAGTAAATTTCTGATTACATTTTTTGCATTTTTAAGGCATAGTATTTGATTCGATTTTCTTTTATATTACTAAGTTTTTTAAAGAACATGATATATTTTACTTTTTTATTTTTGGTTGAAATGTTGAAATCACTAGAATTTTCATCATCCTCAATCCTAATAATATTAAATTCATCTGTGTGACCTGACCACCAAGGTTTTTCGTATATGAAAAATACTTTGTCTAACGAATCAAATTCTAAAAAAAAACAGATTCATTTGCAAAAAACTTACGTTTAACAGGCCTCTTTAAAATATGTGGAAAATAAAAGAACTAAAAATGGGCGGCTATGGCGATTAAAAAAAACTATTAGAACATAAGTAATACAGTAAACTGTCAGTTAAGTGTCAGTTGAGTTAAGTTAAGTTTGTATAGTAAGTGTCAGTTCAGTAAACTGTGAGAGTTAAGGATAAAACAAACAAAATGCAATGTATGCTAATAAATATAATTAAACAGAAAAGATTAAAAACTAATCAAATCAGTACATTAAGTCTTTAATCTTAGATGTGAATACTTAAAAAAAATAAAATTAACAAAAAATTTCAAAATTTAGGGACACATTTAAAAACGCGTACTTAAAGATAAAATTTAAAAGTTAAATCAAAATTTTTTAAAAAAAAATAGCACAGTGTATTGTTATTTTTATTAAAAAAATTTTTACCGATTTTTTAGGCCAGCGTTAAAAAAACACTTGATTAATATTTAATTTTTGGTTGTATGTTTTTAATTTTGTTTTGAGGCTCCAAACTAAAATCCAATTCAAATAAATAAAATAAAAAAAGCTGTTACGCATGGAATTTATTGCGGTCCACTTCTGTTTTGGCAGCGCGGGTTTAAACATGGTGGGAGCGTACCGTTTCAGATGGCCCAAGGGGCACGTGACTATCACGTGATCTGCAGTATACACGTAACCTGCCGAGACTTCCACTTTTATTAGTCTGTCAGACCAATCGATAAGTTCGACTCTGCTGTTGAGTTTAATTTTATCACTGTCTATCTGGGCGATAAAGCTGTCCAAAATGATTTTATATCCCCGGGAATCAAGCGTTATTTCCTCCTCCTCAGGTTCTTCCACCCATTCCGACCAATTACGAAAAGAGAGTTCATTCCAGTCAGCCACTGCGTGTTCTCCCTCCACGATTTTTTGAATGAAGCAAAACAAGCCCCAATAAATATCTTTTTCTTGCTAAAAAAAACCAAGCTTGGTATTGAACTCAAATCCCTTTGGCAAATAAATGCGGCACCAATTTGGTACAAGGTATTAGTGCAATTAAATATGTGTACAATCTACATCACTTGTTACTTTTAGAAAAGTTTTGGAAATGGCTTATTTAGAAGCTTAAAACAAACGACCAAATGAGATATAGACTAGTTGGGAATAAGGGTTTTTTAGTGTTAGGAAGAGGGTACAATAACTACTAGCGCCAATCATATGTAGACGAAACATTGAGAAACAGCGAGCGACTAGTACATCTTACGGTTTAAAATATTTCAAATATTTATTGGTTCAAAATCTCGACCCCTTTTATTCAAAATTTCTTAAATACTTTTTAAATATAGCAAAAGCAAAAGCAGTTTTTGGAGATTTTTAGTTTTTTGCCGCTTCATAGGTACGGCGCTGCTGGCGCGCTTGGTTTCACGTTTTTTAATGTTTCAATTACAGAAAATGTTTCATTTAAAAGTTTGGAATGGACTTTTTAAAATTAATTTTTAAATTTTGAATAGTTTTACAAGCAAAATATTTTAAAAAAAACCTATGTAGGTTAAAGATTAGTTTAAAAGCACAAATTGCATCTTTATTTTTACTAATTCAAAATCACTGCTCAGGAAAATACTATTTTAGTGGTGATTTTAAGCTATTGTGACGTTTAATTAAAAAACAAAAAAATATTTAGCACAATCTGATATATTACAGCACTTCAACGTAGTGAAACATATCATCGTGTAGCAATTTTTATGAAGTATAGGTTTAAACTTAAGATACGAAGAAAGCTAAGATTTTTTCAAATTTTATTTTTTTGTTTTGTACCCTCTCTCATACAGTAAAAGACGCTTATTCCGAACTAGTCTATTCAGTTGTGAAAAGTGCGTTTGAAACTGTCGAATCACCTTAATTTTTTTTGGAAAACTATGCAAAAACTACTGCACATACTTTTACATCAAACGAAACAACCAGTCAGCTGCGCGCCAACTATTGTCATGTAAATTAAACAACATCGTACATCGTATGAAAATTATTCTTTATGAGTGACTTTGATTAGTTTAAGCCTTTAAGTCCTTTTCTAGATGAAGCAATGTTTTTTATATTTTTTAGTTTATCATTTATAAAAGACTTTGATTTAATTTTTAATTTGATAGTTAACATAAAATTTTTGAAAATGGAAACCACAGAACAGCATTTTTTTAACTCTTTAGGCGCCAAAAAATTTATTGTTCATAAAGATGTTGTCTATAAATGTCCATGCTAATTTTTTTCTAAAATATCAATCCCTTTATGACATTTCGCGGAATAAAGCTTTGAAAAGAAATCTTATTTTATCGAATTCATTTAATGTTTTAGAAGGGTTTCTCCTTTTTTTAGTGAAAGTGTGTTGTTAAGTGTGATGATGTGCATCTTCATCTTTTCAAAAAATATGATATTTTGGTTTTTCATTGATTAATAGCTTTAAGCAATAAGTTTAAGCGATTTTAGAATATTTTTTTTTCCTAAATTCGTAGGGTCTTCCTTTAATGATAATGCGTTGTCCACTATATAAATTTGAATGATATTTTTTTTTTAAAATTTAACCCCACCATGAGACATTCTTATTTCTGTTACGTTTTTAATAATGACTTCTTAAGCCCAATTCGTTTGCGGTGATTTGGAAGAAGGGTCCCTTTCCTTTTTTAGTGAAAATGTGTTATCCAGTAGAAAAATATTCATGTTTATCGTTTCAACAAAATCATGACATTCTAGCTTTTCATTAAGTATTTTAATTTTTTTTATCAAGAAGTTTGAGTAAATTCAAACACAACAAATTTTTTAATTCCAAAATCCATGGTTTAGGGTCGATGGAGCCGAGGGAACTTGGAGCCAAAAATAAACATCGCTAAAACCTATTCCTAAGCCTAAGCAAAGCCTAAAAAATGATAAAAATTTTTTTTCCGGCGGCTCCAAGTTCCCTACTTGCGGCTCTAAAGACCCCGTACCAAATCCATAAGATTCCCCCTTCAGTGAAAGTATAAAGATGTCCATGTAATTTTTTTCAAAATGTTTATTTTATTACGAGATTTCCCGCGGTATAAGCTACCTCATTCAGGTAATTTGTTGGGTGGTTAAGGATGAGTTAGGTAAAAGAAAGACACAACCCACATAACACACAGACATTACGTCTATTTAAAATATAGATTAGTAAAATTTAAATAAAATTTATAAAAACATCATTTTATTTACAATATTTTAAAGAACATTTGTTTAGTTTCAGTAATGTTTGAGCTATTCTAAATAAATAAAAATAAACGGTACGGGATCTTTAGAGCCACAAGCAGGGATTTTGGAGCCATCAGAAATTTTTGGGAACTTGGAGCCACCAGCAATGAATGGGAACTTGGAGCCTTTCCAAAAAAAATTGGTTTGGGCTTAAATTTAGGTTTTGCTTAGGCCTAGGTACACGTTTTAGCGATTTTTTGGCTCCAATTGGCTCCAAATTCCCAACATACGGCTCCAAGTTCCCCACTTACGGCTTCAAGTTTTCTATTTTCGGCTCTAAGTTCCAGCTCCAAATTCTCTAGGCTTCATAGACTTGAAATCAAATAAAACCCTTTGAGATTTTTTAAAATCGTATTTTGTTTATTTATGGACCGAAATTGATTACGTAATGCAGTCCTGAAGTATTATACATACAAAATAGAGCGCTGCTTGGAACATGCTATATTATTTTAAAACAAGGTTTTAGATGTTTTTTTCCAAAGAAATTTTGTAATTTAATTTGACGCTTCTTATGATTGTCTTTGTGTTTAAGTAGTATGAAACAAAAATTTTTCGTTTACAAAAGACGGCAGCATTTAGGAAACTCAACAAACTCAATGCGTCGTTTGGATACTCTAAAATATTATAATATTCTAAAACTAACATAATTCAAAAACATTTTTTATGTAAGTAAAAAAGGATAATTTTTTGTATCTACTGAATGCTTTACAGTAAACACTGTCAGGAGAGACCTTAACATCGAATTTGGTAGCTTAATAATCGGTCTTTTTACACACTAGATATATCAAAATTTGTCATATGTGATAAATTTCACACTATTAATGGTTCCAAAAAAAGTTAAAAACATTTTTCAAAATTTGTGTTTGGTCTCTCTTCTTAGCCCTCGGGGGGTTACCCCCTATCCAAAAAAAATATTATTTTGGGTAAAAAGTAAGGGATAAAAAATGGCGGATATTTGTTAAACAAGAACATAATAAAACCCTACACACGTCGAGCAGGAAACAAGACGAAAGCTGTTTTTGCAGTGTATTATAATTTGGCAAAAAATCTTGAAAACCGCTAGCATTTAACGCATCATAAAAAATTGAGCAAGCCAATTTCGCTTAAATTTTTGAAAAAACTCGAAAAATATGTTCAAACAGCATACCAAGCGGCATTTCTAATCTCGTAGTAATCAAAAAGTTTTTTTAGAAACAGGTTTTTTTCACCCCATCGGCCGTAGTGATGACGTCATAAAAACAATTTTTCCAACATTTTTAAAGATAGCCAAGAGTCTGAGCTATACACAATATAGACTATAAAGACTATAATTAGGCAGGAATACAACTTTTAAGATATGAGCTTTGGAATAATAAAAATAAGAAGAAGGTTCTAAATATCAAAACTTATCCAAATTTTCTAATAATAGTTGGCGCGGTGCTGCGGCGCTAAATTACCCGTGGCGCTCCCGCGCCACGCATGATTGTAAAGCCATGAACAAAATGAAAAGTTTTCAAAAATAACAGTATACATTTAATATACGGTTATTCTAAAATTAAAACATTATCACATAAATCTGATTTAAATCATATTTATTTTTGGAAATTTGTAATAAAAAACACAAACTTATACCTCGTTTGGTTGTGAATTAGACAGAAACAATGCAAATGCTTCTTTGTATAAGTGTCCGATTGAATGAGAAAGATAAAAACCGTTTTCAACAATTTGATTAAGATGTTCGGTTGTACTTTCATAAAACTCAAAGAATCGATTGATTAGTTTCTCTGGTACCTCGTGTCCATTCTAAATAAGGATAATATCTTCTATTATAATTCAATAACACTCTCTAAAATTGTTAATAGTTTAAAAGCCCCACGAATAAAGTTTATTTTAAAATCATTTAACAAATAACTGTTTTAAAGAAAATTTATTTTTTAGTTAATTATTTTTTATTAAACTTTATTCGTGGGGCTTTTTTGTTTAATACTTAATGAAAACACAAAACAAAACCATTAACAACTTTTGGAAAGCAGTTTAAAATGTTTTATGTAAGCATTTCGAACTGGTCTTTTTATCATGTAGCAAAAAAATTTTGTGTTATATATTGTTTATTTATTTTATTTATTAGTAAAATGCACAGGTCATAAATTACGACAGCTATACGTGCAAGTATAAAAAACTAATTAGTAGTGTCAGTGCTCTAATTAACTCGCATATTGTTTTATCAATACTTATTTTAAGACGAGATTTTCAATGTTACAAAAGAACAGACATTTACAATTAATGACTTAATGATCATTAATTAATTAATGAAAAAATGGACGTTTACAAAGAAATATAATATTGTTAATTATAATATTTTCAAACGATACCTCCATGTACAAAAATTGCGAATATGTAGCTTTAAACAATGCCCACGTCACTAGCGGTGTTCCGCAAGGGAGTGTGCTTGGGTCGTTACTCTTTATAATATACGTAAATGATTTGCCCAATTGTATATCCCCAAAAACAAAAATTGCGCTATTCACGGATGATACAATGCTCTATAGTATTTTTGATAAAAAAATTATTCCGCTTCATTTTCAAGAAAAGTTAAATCGGTTTTGAAAATGGGCAAATGATTGGCAATTAAATATCGCATTCAACAAGTGCTCAATACTGCATTTAGGACAAAAAAACTTAAATCATTCATAAAATCATACATACACTTTAAATAATAAGGTAATTGATCATGCAACCACTGTGAAAGATTAAGGGGTTTTGTGTCACATGATCTCAAATTTTCAAAACACTGCGCTTCAATTGCAACGAAGGCTCATAGGCGAATTGCAGTTTTATTTAGACCATTTAAAACTCGAGATATGTGTCGTTTATTATGCGCTTGTAAGTCTGTTCTGCGTCCTCTTTTAGAGTCTGAAACATATGCATGGAATCCATATTTAAAAAAAGACATTGAATGCATTTAAAAAGTAAAAAATCATTTACAAGAAGGTTATAGAAAAGATGTTCTTTTTCACATGTTTGCTATGAAACCCGCTTGCTTGAACTAAATTTGTGTACACTTGAAAAAAGACGCACAAATAATGATCTTATATTATGTTACAAGCTTATATACAATCTCGTTGACGTTGACGTAAATAACTTTTTATCAATTGACACAACGACAAAAAAACTTTCTAATGGCTTAAAATTGCAAGGCAAAAATTCAGCTTGGATATTGCAAAAAAATTTTTTACTAATCGTATTATTAATATATGGAATAAACTACCACCTGAACTTGTATCAGCTCCAACCTTAAAATGTTTTGAGAATAAGTTTTTATTATATTAATCTCATTTTATAATTGTATTTTTATGCGCTATATAAATTATATAAACTCATTTAATACTGAACTGCTCAATGTCTATCTTGATCAAACTCACTTAATACTTAAAACTGATTTTATATATTATTCCAATGTGTGATTTATTGCTCGTTTTTGTGTTTTATATGTTATTAAATTACTATAACGTGGTATTTTTAGTGTTATTTGACGTAACCTTTGCAACATAAACATTTACTTACTTATTACTTACTTACTTACTTACTTAACTTTTATAAAACAGCGACCTGTTATAATTATATACAAAACTTATATCTGACAGTTTTACTGCATTTTTAAAAATAAAACTTTAATAAAACAAAAAATATAAATTAAGTCTTATGAAAATGTTTAAATTTGATTTTAAAAGGTGTACATATAACATATAAGTAAGTGTTAATAAACACGCCTTCCTTTACTTATCTGGACGCCTATAATGTGATAAGTAATCAAGTTGCACTTCGTCAAAGAGAAGAAAGTGAACTTAGTTTTTTATATAGGGTAATATTTTAATCGATTTTACAAAAAAAGACCACATAAATCAGAAACTTTACTAAAAATATGCGTATTTCTCCAGAATGGACGTAGTTAACGTACTATTTTTGCGGCAAAACTACAGTATTGGCTTAGTCGTTTCAGAATACTCATATCTCATATTTCTCATATCCCATATCTCATATTTCGCAAATTCTGTGTACATATCTGTAAAGCATCTGTATGTCTGTTTGTTTGTATGTTTTTGCAAAGAATATTTCTGTTTGTTTCCTAATAATAACGCAATAAATAGTTACTACATTCTATTGTTTAAATATAAAACTGGATTTTAAAAGGAAAATAATCAAAAAGAAGATGGTGATAGATTTTTTTAAAGTTATCCACATTTCTCAATTTTAGTTTGTGCATCATCTACAAGTTAATGTGTCTGTATTACCACCAGTTTACTTGATTTAACACGGAGATGTGGGATTCAAACTTAAGCGTTTGATTACTTATTAGAAAAATAATTAAAATAGAAAAAAAGAAAAAAAATACGCAGGTCAACAATGTCGACCAGATTTAATTTTTCTCTAGCTATTTTTATATAATATTCGTTAAACGTCGATGTCAAACTTTGGCGCTTATTAAGCTTAATACCAACTTACTCCCATTAAAAACCTCGCTTCCAGTTTTTCAAACCGTGTACTTTCGGATGCGGTGGGAAGTAGAGCCAACTTTTCGGCCAAAGCGTAGACGGGATTTCCTTTGCCGTGAACCCATTCCGCGCCCAGCTGCAAATAACTGTCGCCTGAAACGTTTTATGGGTGGAATTTATAAATGAACGCATACCAGAATGAACAAGAGTAAGAGAATTTCCGACTGTGTCCTAAACATTATGTTCTAATTATATGTTAAGAAATCCGCGTGTGGATTTTTCATCATGTAAAAATCAAAATTCTTAAACACAAAATTCATAGATGCAATTTTTCTACATAGGGTAGCTGAATTAAGTTTGGCCACTTTTTTTAGATAAGTTTTTTTTGATTTTTCCAATCGACACAAGATTTGGTAACAAAATCAAACGATAGGTATTTTTTTTATTCCAGTAAAATTTTAAAGATCAGTGGAGGTTTAAACTTTTTATAGTGATCGAAATCAGGCGCGAGCCAATAACGTCGGCCACCGAGAAAAAGCTGGTTATAACTATGAAGAATTACGACGAAAATATAAATGTAAAGAAAGGTCTTGAAGAGATTTTTGTAAAATAATCTTAGTAAAAAGGAGGCGAATAAAACCGCACATTAAAAATACCCTAAAATTTCTTACGAAAATAATTTTTGAACAAAAAAATATGAAAGGGCAATTATCATGCAAAAATTGAATACATCATGGAGAAAACTGGCTAATAATTTATAAATCCATTAACAAAACGTACACGTCTCTTCGCAACTTAACTCCTACATTTTTCCGTTAAAAACTAAAAAAACAGGTTTACTAAAAATACTTTCCTACGTTTTTTCAAAAATTATAGGGCTGCTTTAATTAAATTTGTGATCTATTGTAAAAAAGATGCTATCAATTTCACTAATCTTTGCCTCAGCTAGGATCTTTAGACCCGGAGGATTTTTTGATCTGAGGATATACTGTCCCGCTTTGACTTCAAGAATGGATCGTATAAAAGGCTGCACCTAATATATTTATTCAGCACCATTTGCATATAGAATTTAATAAATTAGTGGCAATAAACCTGTATTTTTATATATATATCAATTTTACTAATCTAATTATGGCTTTCAGCCGAGTTGGGATTATGGCACAAAAATTTTATTGCCACCATTTGTTTTAATTATTCTGCGTATTTTTCTTTATAATGTAGACATTTTAGAATATACAATTTTTCTTCAATTCTTTTCAAATCCTGGCATCGTAACATAATTATCTAAATTCTCCCCGTAAAAATTAATTTTATTTTAAAAATTTTTAAAAATTTAGTTTTATTCTGCA
>JASAMX010019908.1:0-11841 GCA_030248175.1 Microlaimidae sp. YZB2_3 | reverse complement strand
TTTTAGTATTAAATTCGCACAAGTACAAATTTTTAGCAAAATTTTGTTTAAAAATTTGGTGTTTACCATTTTTTGGTTTATACATATATTTTTACTTTTATGAAAATTATAATATTATAAAAACTGAAATTAAATTAGCAAATTGTTTTTAAAATAAAAGCTTAAAAACAGTTTTACTGGATTTTTTTTTTAATTATTTAACAAATTTTGTTGGAAAACATTTTTTCAATTAAATGCAAACAGTTTTTTGTTTAAAAAACTGTTTTTTTTTTGTTTTTTTGTTTACATTTGGTGTCTTTTGGGCGGTATAAAAATACTGGATTGGCTCAAAAAAAGACTAACTCCACAGGGTTTTCCAGCCAAAGCAGGGGACCCAGTCCCAATAATAAAATATGGAATAATAATAAAATTTAATGAATGTCAGTGTATTTTTAGCAATAAACTTAAAAATACTAAAACAAAAACAAGACATCAACTCGAATATTTTTATTTATTTAAAAAATGTTTTAACATCAACTTAAAATTAAACATTTTCAATAACCTAAGACTAAGGGGTAGAAAAAAAATGCCGGGGCTAAGGCCGGGGCCGAGGCCCCGTCGATCCCTAACCGTAATTCATGCAAATTCTTTTTAAAAGCGAAAGACGAAATCCACTGGGGTGTTTAATAATGACATCACCTTAATTATGCATAATTATTAGAAATTGTTTGTTTCAAAACGGGTAATCAAGCATGTAAAAATGAAAAGTTATATTGCTACAGAAGTTAATATAAGCAGGTTATTTTTCATCGACGTCGCAGCCAAAAAATGCAAGAAGTTATTAAATTAAAATTATTACTCTGGGGATCAATGTATATAATATTTTTAAAAAGAAAAAAATTATGGAGTTTAAATAGGAGAAGATATTATGATTTATTAATGAATTTATGTTTTATTATTTAGTTTATTTCATGTTGCACATAATATATTTTATATTAAACTTTACTTTTCATATGCATTTAAAAAAACATGTTTCTTTTAAAAAAATTTGGGTTTTTTAACTTTCGCTTTTTATCCCACCCTCTTTTAACCACACCTTTTTAAGTTACAAAATTTGCATCGTTCCGCTATTTTTCGCACATTCAACAATGTTACATAGTATGGGGTATACCTTATGTTTATTTTAAACTTCCGTGCAAGGTGCCTATAGATGATTTTCGGTCCACTGATTCATTCCGCAAAATTACCGCGACGAAAATTTTTTGAATATCAAAAAACTTCCCCCCCGTTTTAGCTGCCACGACTGGTTTAAATCACTGCAAAAAAATTTAATGAATTTTTTTTCTCAAACCCAGTTTTAAGCGCATTTTCGTTGCGGGACCTCGCGGGAATACTATGCCGATCGGGAATGTATCTATTCCGTGTCTCCGGACAGGGTGTCTTCCTGTTGGCCGGCGGCTCCTTCCGTATTTTGCGATTCCTTGCTGGGTTTGACCCGGTCGGACTTCCAGTAATTGATAAGATTCTTCCGTTGTTCCATTCTTGCCTTGAAACCTGCCATTGAATAAACAATCGATATTAAATACACTCGCTTTAAATTATTGATTTTATAAGCATAGCACGGCAGTAAAAATTAACTTGCGTTCTTTAATATAATGTAGAGATTTACTTATGCCCCAAAACATTACCGGCTTAGTTAAAATGAAACAAATTTTTGCTTACCAAACGCATAATAATCTTATCAAAATAAATAATTGTAAGAAAACAATCTTTGTAGTAAATTAAAGAAAAAATTGATGTAAATTAGTGAATTAAACAAAGTTATTATTTAGAAAAAAAACTTTATTTTTTTCAAAGTTTAGCAACCAACTACATAAACCCTAGCAAGTTAACAAAATATCTAAATTGAGGCGTTTTACTTGTTTTAAAATACCACAATAAAAAGCCTTCTTCCCACGTCTAGGGTAAACATGTTTTATCAAATAAAAAAAGATAAATTCCTGATATACATACTTAGTGCACGAGTTTTTCGGAGCTCAAGATTCTGAGTAACATCATTAATGTATGTAATTTCAGATTTTTAATTGGTTCTGATTATTATATTGCCTCAGACTTCGACTGAAAATAGTGTCTCCCTTTTAATTGTATAAGAGTCATTAAAAGAGGAGATTACGTGTTTTTTAAAAAAAATTCAACCGAAAACTTTTTACATTTTCTTTGAAACTTGAAGCCGCAAAAATGCCCACTTATGAAGCAAAAAATTAATAATTTAACTTGCTCCTTATTCAAATTCAAATATAATGGGTTAAAAAAATAAAATCTTGTTAAACCTTTTAGAAGATTTAAATTTTCTTTTTCCCAGATTTCTGGTAAGAATTCCACTACTAGGCGGCAAACGTGCAAAAGGGACAAATCTGCATAGGTACATTTGCGTCCCACCACGAAAAGTCCGCTGCCATTTCCGTTTGACAACAAAATCTCTTCGAAATGACGCAGAAATTTGGGAAGTCTTTGCGTCGCTAATTCTTCTAAAGTTAACAACTGATAAAAATTGACACAAATAATTAGTTTTTAAAAGTTCTAAATAAATACTGTACGCAAAGGAAATAAGAAAGCGGGTTTTATGGACCGAATTAGGCGCGATATATTTAGTTTTTACTCCAAAAGGATGAAAAACGTAGGCTGAGCTGTGTTCGTTCTATTACAGCTTTGATACGCAAAAAATATCTAAATACTGTGCGACTTGTTAAAAATTCCTACCTGTAAATCCCTTTCGAATCCCAGTATTTAGTTCACCCCAACAATCGTAGACCGTTTGATTGATTTGATCGCAGCGTGCTCTAAAACACTTTTAAATTTATACCAATAAAAAGAATGCAAACCATTATCTCTTTTGCGTAAAAACACGGTTTTACGTCAGGGCCTGTGCCAGGATTTTTGAAAGGGGGGCCAGACCCGAGAAAACTGAAAACGGAATATAAGCGCCGCAACCCACATTTTGCGCCGCAAAGTGGCGCCAGGCGGACGCGAAGCGTCCGCCGGGTGATCTGGGCGGTGTCCCCCCAGCCGCCAGAGGTGAAATTTTTTGATTTAGCATTTAAAATGAGCAAAATTAGGGCTTAACAATAACTATTTACATTGAATTCAAGGCAGCCAGGCCGGCAGAATCCACTTTTGGCATACCCCAAGAAAGGAGGTAGGGAGAAACAGGGTTCATAATGGAGTTACCTTCGCTTTTACCTTCCCCCATCCCCCCCTGAACCTACCCCCTCTTCCTTATTTTTACCCCAGCCAACCCAGAAAAGGGGAAGATGGTCCCCCTGGCCCCCCTGGCACAGGGCCTGTTTTACGTATATATGTTAATTCGAAACAAATAATTTTAATTCTTGATTAGCTCAAAAAATTTTCATAGAAAAAATTTGGGCTACAGCAAAAATAGCTTAAATCAATAACCAAAAGAAATGAATATCAATGACCAAAAAACATGAATATAGCATTGCTTCAATAATTTTGTTAATTTTCGAATTTTTATATAAATTGGCTAAAAAATTTTATTTTAGGGCGAATTATATTTTGGGAAGGAAGAACAGGCTCACAATTGTTTTATGTTGGGCAAATAGAAAAAAATTAAAAATAATAAATCGTTACCTATTAATTGGAGGCTGTTGGTCGGGGATCAAACCGTACTGCTCACCTAAAACAATACTACACAAAAAACCAAACATTGCCTAAATAAGTCAAAGGTAAAAATAGCAGAAGAATTCGATGTTTTATATTCAGTTTAATTTTGGATGTAGCTTGCAAATTTAACTGTTGTATACCTATGTATACAATATACATAAGTTTTGAACGTGTTATGGGCGCATCCCTTTGAAAACAATGCTAAAGCTAAAGTCTTCCAAGCTGAAATTAAGGGCGTAACCGCTCTCCGCCAAAAAGAAAGAAACAATAAACCCGTGAGCGGGAAACATAAAAAAAAGTTTTCAGCGGTTATGTAACCAATTATTATTTAGTTGAGTCATGTGTTTCTCTGCACGTGCTATTTTCTCAAAGAACGAGTGGTTACTTTACCCCTCATCTATTTTCACCCTGATAGAATTTATCTTTAGTCTTCATACAAATTGAGAACTTTTTAAAATATCAAACGCTTTAATTGATTGTTTGCCAAATTTAAAGCTCGGGATAATAATTATTAAAGGTTGTGTGAAAATTATAACACATTTATTTTCGTGTTTAAAATATACCTAAGTATCTCATTATTGCCAATGTCTGGCCTATTCTTTGTCCTCCGGCTTTTTCAATAACTGGGGGAGCAAATACAGGCCATCCTGTCATTTGACCTTGGATGATATTATCCTAAATTAAAACGAGTAATCAATAACCTATAACATATTTTTTATTGCAACTGTTAAAATAGCAGCTAAAATTATTAAACTGTTATTGGTTTTAATTCCAGATAAATTGCGGCTGACATTGAACTTTGCGGCAGACGGATCCAAGGTCTTTGGATTCGTCAGCAGAAAACTGGAGCCATAGGTGGGCAGGAGGTGGGGGGTTTGGGGTTATACCCCCCAAAATCCCAACTATAGCCGTACTCCTCTAAAATCCCAAAATCCGGGAGGCTGCCCACCTATGCTTGGAGCCCTCATAACATTTCAGGAACATAAAACCGCGAAAAAGGGAGCTTGGAGCCGAAAGTAACAAAAATAGTTTGAGGTAAGTTTTAGGGTTTGTTTGGGCTTAGGGATACGTTTTTGCGAGTTTACAGTTTCACTCCAAGTTCCCCACGTCCAGGGGCCTATTTCATAAAGACGTTTGTAAATTTTCATTTTACAAAACTCCGCCTATTTTTTGTAAATTACATGATAGAGGATATACGACACGGCAAATATTGATCGTTTAGCGGAGATGAAATGGCGTGGCTGCGATCAACCAGCGCAGAGCAGTTTGCGGAGATGCTCCCCTTGGATTACAAGTCAAAAAACCTTTATTGTGTATTTTACAATAAAATAGGCGGGGATTTGTAAAATAAGAATTTACAAAGGTTTTTATGAAACAGGCCCCCAGCTTCAATTTTGCTACATCCGGTTTCAAGTTAGCCATTTTTCGCTTCAAGTTCCAGGTTCCAACGACCAAAAGTCAACTTCGTTCATTCCGCGATTCCTTAGTTTTTCTCTTAATGTTCCTCGTCGTCAATGTCAAAAAATATGCAAAAACTTACAAATCATGAATCCAAGATTTAACAAAATATTAGGTGCAAAAAGCTTTGATTACGTCTCATAATATTTGATGAAAAATCTTAAAAAATACCTTAAAAATAATATAAATTTGCAGAAAAAACTTTTTAGTTAAATTTGTTTACCATGATAAATTGATAGTCGTTTATTTCTTTGTAGGATTGACCCGCATCTTCCAAAATCAAACGAATAAACTCAGCACGACCAGCCAAACCCGGCCAGTAGTACAGAATCCACCCGGCGCTCATTTTAACTGAGCCGTCACTTTAATTATTAGTAATATCTGAAATAAAATAGATAATATAATAATCATGGGTGGCGCGGAAGCGCCACGGGCCGGCGATATAGCCCCGTGGCGCCGCGCCAACCATTATTAGAGAACGTGGGTAAATTTTGAAATTCAGAACCTTCTTCTTCTTCTTTTTATTATTATTATTATTCCAACGCTCCATCCTTAAAAGCGATAGTCCTCATTCGTTACTGATTGATCAAAAATAAACATGGGCTCATTAGAAAGAAGAAGGAATTACGCAACTTTCTTAGGAAGCACTTTTTTCATTTAGGTCCTTGTTATCGATTTATTGATCAAAATAAAAAATTAAAATAGACAAATAAAAAATCCCAACCGCACAATAACAGCCTTTTGGTAACAATAAGGATTGTACAGAGCAGACAACCAACATCCCCTAATAGAAACCGCACAAAAAAAGCAGACGGGATTTAATTGGTGGCAGAAACGGAACCAGTTCCCAGCGTCATCTGCTTCAACCGCGGCGCGGAAAACGGCAAAAACAACAGAGTACTTTTTTTAATTCTTGCATTACTGATGACAAAATTAATTCAAAGTTTTATTTATTAAAAAATAATAATAAGCGTCGGTGGCGCGGGGCGCCACGCGCCGGTAATTATCGCTGGTGCGGGGTGTCACACTGCAATTTAACCCACGGCACCGCGCCAACTATACTTAGAGAACGTGAGTAAATTTTGTAATTCATGTTCATCATCTTCTTCTTCTTATTACTATTTTTACTTTAAAAACTATAATTTCAATCATTGGCGCACGGCATCGCGCCAACTATATTTAGAGAACGTAGATAAACTTTGCCTGGAGCGCAACTGCACCGCACTAACTATAATTAAACAACGTGGGTAAATTTTGTAATTTAAATTTATCTTCTTCTTTTTATTATTTTTTATTTAAAAAAATATATCTCGGCACTGGAATGATTATAAACATATGTCATTGCGCACTTAAAACTATAGTTTATTAGGCTATTTTTTAATTTAATTTAATTCAAAAAAGTGGTAGACTAGCCTTGAACAATGCTCTAAGAATAGAGCAGGAAAAAGGGGCGATTTTTCCCCGGGCGTATGTTTAGACAGAAAAGATGTGGACTAGTCTGAGATGGAGATTATGTGGACTATAGAAAATTTGCATTTGGTTTGGCCAGGTGCTCACTAAATAAAAATTTCTACCATATGATAATATGATATGATGATTTGTTTATACATTGATCTAATCACACAGCACTATTGCATTTTTTTAGTTTGATGAAATGTCAATTAAAAAAATCATACTCACAGCAATCTTTGACAAGCGCGAAATCGCCACTTTTTCAATTTGAAGGTTATATTTGTATGTGTAAGAAACCATAAATTTGAAAAGGTGGCGATTTCGTGCTTGTCAAAAATTGCAGTGAGTATGATTTTTTCAATTGACATTTCATCAAACTAAAAAAAATGCAACAGTGCTGTGTGATTAGATCAATGTATAAACAAATCATTATCATATGGTAGAAATATTTATTTAGTGAGCAGCTGGCCAAACCAAATGCAGATTTTCTATAGTCCACATAATCTCCATCTCAGACTAGTCCACATCTTTTCTGTCTAAACATACGCCCGGCGAAAAATCGCCCCTTTTTCCTGCTCTATTCTTAGAGCATTTTTTAAGGCTAGTCTAATAATATCAAACTTCAAATCAAGCTGGCTGACAGTCCCAGTCAATCTTTTCTGTGGCCTAATACCTACAGATTTTTTTGCTTTTTTTCCTTCTTTTTCCACTCCTCTGCCTTGATCCCTTTTTATTATTACAATTATAATTACAACTTTATTATCATAAGTGGCACCGGATCGCCACGGGGTGATTTAGTCCCGCTGCACCGCGCCAACTATAATCAGATTATACATGTAGAATTTGTAATTTATGTTCATCTTCTTATTCTTCTTATTATTTTTATGCTTATAAGTTTAAATCGATATTCCTCCGTCGGCTTAGAAATAAACACGACCTTTTTGGAGAGGAGAAAAAATTAAACAACACAGGAGCCACTTTTTTATTTAGTTCTTTGACATTGATCAAATAATTAAATAGAAATTCAAATACTCCAAAAGGTAAATCACCTGACGACTCACAAAAACAAATGTAGACCATATGATAACGATTTTTTATCCAGAGAACCAATTAAACAATCCAGTTGTTGACGTCTATAACCAGAAGGTATGGCAATTGAAAAAGTCATTCCTACAACAATCTTTGACAATAGTAAAATTGCCACTTTTTCAACCTTATATACTTGTTGTTAACACATATGTACAATTACAACCTTTTAATCTATAAAGTGGCGATTTCACGTTTGTCAAAGATTGCTGTGAGTATAATTTTTTCATTTGCGATTTCCTCCAACTATACAGGAATTACAATTGTGTTGCCTAATTGATTCACGAAAAAAAAGAAATCATTTTGACACAGTCTACATTTTTTATTTTGTAAGTAATTGTATTGCCAGATGCTAATTTACCACAGTCCAAATACGTGTTCATGGCAGACTGGTCCAAATATTTTTTGTCTAAACAAAGCCAGGGGGGGGGGGGGGAAACTGGCCTATTTTTTCTGCTCTATTATTACAGCATTTTTCATGGCTATAGCCATGAACTTGACTTTATTATTAGTTATTTTATTATTACAACAATCATCTAAACTCGTTCTAATTCTTTGTGCGTAACAGATAAAAAAGACACTTAAATCACATCTTAAGTTTAGTGCAAAAAGGAAAAAACACGAGTAAAAATTTGACGTCAGATTTTAATTGAAAGCAACCTGTTTGGAAACAACATCATTTTAAACGATGAACAACTATAGTGGGTCAGATGATGTCATTTAATTTGGGATGTTGCTTAAATAGCAGCTTTCAAAAAAAACATTACTTTTAAAACCTGTACATTATTATTATGAACAGATTTTTTTTGACTAAATAGTTTTAAAACAGTTATTCGAATTGTTTTGATTTTTTAGACTTTAAAATCAATCACAAACTTTGGAATAAATTATTAGTTGTAATTAATTTTACAAAAAAACAAAAACAAATGTAACCGAAAAAAAAGGGGAAAATTATATGTCAGCTGTATTGATGACACGGGTTCCTGGTTTTTTTAAAAAAGGGTTAAAATTTTCCCGAAGGAGTTGTAATTTTGAAACATTTTTGCCTTTGAATTTGCAAAAATTTTGTTTTCCTATAATATTTTAGATAATAAGATAAAATAATTATTTATTTTGCATTAATGCTGGAACTTTCGAAAGGAATTTCTATAAATGCATTTTAATAAGTAAGTACCAAATAAACAAACAAACGACCATTAACGATTATTTGTTTTTCAAACAAAAAATTGTTAATGATGATGTCAATTATTAAATTAAATGAAACATTTTTGTTAACAACATTATAACATAAATTCTCTTGAATGAAAAAATAAGATATTAGACTTAAAGATTTTGATACAAAAAACGTGGTTTCAATAACCACATTGATTACTATTAATAAACGTTTTGAAAAACCAGACTTAAAAATGTTCACATAAAGTCGGTTTAAAACGTCGTTTAAAAATGATATCAATTATTAAATTAAATGACCATTTTTTGTATTTTTATTATTTAGCAAATATTACTGTAGATTTTGCTCCAAGACACACTTTCACAAATTAGAGAATTTGACCAATTTTTGTTAAATACACTGGAATATAAAGTGTTAGATTAAATAATAAGATATTTGTGATAATAAATAGACTCAAAAATTTCCACATAAAAACCGTTGGGATAGACAATCAGACTTTTATTACTTTTACAAAAATTAGCTATTGTACTCACATATACATAGAAAGTTTTAATTCAGCTGTATTGCTGACAAAGACTTTATTAAAAACGAATTTAATTATATACTTGTTCTATGTCTATCATAGTATAAAATTCAAATAATTAATACAGAATGAGCAAAAACACTGTACGATATTATAATTTCTTAATTTAATTTGCTATTTTGATCCAATAAGAATTCACGCACCATTTCTTTTGTATAAACATACATATTTTAAAAACACATAAGCATATATAAAAACATACACACCTATACTATGATCAGTTAAGCTTTTCTTGGTCTTATGCGGAGAACATTGTTGTTGTTTGTAAAAAAATATCAATCGTAAAAACTGGTTGGTAGGCAACCTAAATGTGCTGAAATATCGCTTCTAACATATAATCTATAATCAAGACGATAGAAACAAAAATGGTCTGGAGTAAAAGCGGGATTGCATCATGGTTGTTTAAATTTTCAATAATTTATCAATACATTTCAATAATTGTACAGATATAAATGTAATTCTTGTTTAATATAACTTAAAAAAACTAATTCGTGCAGTTTTAATTTTAAAATGATCACATTCCGCGACAGCAAGAATATACAACATACAGATAAATGAAAAAAATGTAACTATGTACATTATTATATTATTTACATGAATTTTAATGACCCAATATATTGGAGCGAATGGTACAATTAAGGACTTTGTTTCTGACGCGTGTGACATAATTAAAAAATATAATTAACGGCTTAGTGATAACAAAAATATATAATACAAACGAATGTTTGACTGTAAACTAAAGTTTTAACCAAAACATTGGTAGAAAAATTGCAGATGCGCAACATTGTACGACTTACCTCGTAAAAAACGACACTTTTTAACTCATTTTTAGCTTTCTGGCAAAAAATTGCGACTTTCCTTGCACTGCGAGTATTTTTGCACAACAAATAACAGCTTGTACATGTGTGACTTTTGAAGCAAAATTTTTGTCCGGAAATTTAGTTTACAGTCGGACATATTCTTCTGTTATATATTCTTGCTAATATATAAAAACCAACAAACTTGTAAATATCTGCTCAAAAAGTTTTTGATTTTTCTTGTTCTTAATTGCTCAACTCCTCCAAATTAAAAATTTGGCGAATGTCAACACATTCTAAGCGTGTGCATGCCTTATATTATATACAAAATCTGTGATAAAATAATTTATGTTGTTTGGCATTTTTAACATCGTTTTGTTTGATATTTGTGATATCTGTTGCTGTACTGATAAAATTAATATTATATTTGTGCTAATATTTGTTATTATACGCTGCTATTATCGGCAAATAAACCTAAAAAATGAAACAAGAATTTGCATATTTTTTATGTTCTGAACAAAAAGAAAATTCAGGAGGTTAAAAAACAAAATTAATTTTTAATTAATTAATAACAATGCTGGGTATTTTTAAGAATATACAACACAATAGAATGTCCAATTGTACACTAAATTTTTTACCAAAATTTTGCTTCTGATATAATACTAAGAAATACTTTAGTTTTACATATTGGGTGCATATACAATCCTATTGCAGTGTACTTGCTATGTATGTATCTGTCCTCGAAAAAATAAATAATAAATAATACTGATAAATAAATAAATCTTATATTGTTTAACTACCGTATATTTGTTTTTTTTTGTTAATAGGTAGATACAATTCTAAGTGGAGATATGTCCCGTGTCATTGCATCTACATGACAAAATAATAATTGATTATTGGTTTTGGTTTAAAGAACTCGGAATCGAAAGAATCTGGTACTCAACAATTATAACTTTGATCCAAAAGTTTGAAGTCTAATCCCAGGATCAACCCATCTTTTAAAAACTCATGTGATTCGAAAAGCGATGTTTTACAATTTTAATAAATAATTAAAAAAATAACAGCCGGTGGCCAAATTAGGTGCTGACCGAATTTAATTCAGATACCCCTATACTCATTTTAAACGCGAACTTTGAAATTAATTTTACAAAATTCGTGGGGCCGGTTGCATAAAACGTTTAAAGGTAATTATTTCCTTAAATTTGCACTTCAGTGGTGCAAAAAAGCAAATTTACCTCAAGTGCGTTGCATAAACAGTTTCACTTAAACGTTTATCTTAAGTTTTCCCTTAAATCCTAAGTGTGGTCAATAGGGCCCTTAAACTTTAAGGGGAATAGTTCAAATAGAGCTGATGCGCCATTAATAAGATTAAAAGTCGTTTTAAGAAAAATTACAAAGTTTATTATAGTTTTAAGGCCCCTGCATACGTAGTAAGTAATTAATTTTTACGATGAAACGAAAATCGTTGTTATATTTAATAAAATAATTCAGCATTATTCTGCACAAAACACTATCTTAATTAATTGACCAAAGTATTCTCCTCGTTTTGGCTTCTTAATTTGTTTGTTTATTTAAATAAAATTGAAAGTTTTCAGCACAATAAATTTAAAATTGAATAAAAAATACATCTATTT
>JASAMX010019907.1:0-10914 GCA_030248175.1 Microlaimidae sp. YZB2_3 | reverse complement strand
TGCTAGACTTTTTAGATCGTTCTGCAAGTATTTTTTCATTTATTAAATATTCTATGAAGTATGTTAAAGTTGAATTGCCTGCTAAAATTCTTTTGAAATTTAATTTAAAATAAGCGGAAATCTTATATAACGACAAAAGTACAGATATAATATGTTTAAAATGTTAAACAACAACAAACAACAGAAAGCTGTTTTTCATTACGACAAATATTTTCACACACCGCATTTAAATAAGATTATAGAAAAAATATTATAACTATCGTTAAACCATTATTATATTCTAAAAAAGTAAATTATATTTTTATAAATTACACTTAGATATTCTAAAAAAATCATGAAATTAATATGCACAAAGGTTTATTATGTGTATTCCGAATATCAGACTTTCAAAAATCGTTCTGTACAGTATTTTTTCATTTATCAAATATTCTATGAAGTATGTTAAAGTTGAATTGCCTGCTAAAATTCTTTTAAATTTAATTTAAATAAAGCGGAAATCTTTATAACAACAAAGTAGCACAGATATGTTTAAAATGTTAAACATGGTATATAGTATGCTAAGTTTTTTTTGGCACAAATCTTTACTTAAATGTTCATTTTAAAGTAGTAGAAAGCGCCAAGTGGGCTAAATGGCCTGACCTGAATAATATTCAGTTTTGCTACTAAATATGTGGAATAAATTCTGTAAAAAACATATTGGAAAAAAACGCCTTCGGAAACATTTCTAAATTTTGAATTTAAATTCTTTTTATTTTTTCTAAGCTTAAGCAGGGTCTGTTTAAGCTAAGATAAAACACCTACAAAATAAAAAAAAATCCTAAAAGATTGCATTTTCGTGTTTTTGCGTTCTGTGTAAAAAGACATTGTAAACAACAAAAAATTGAATATGATTATTTGCTGAACTCGTTTGTTTGAAAGATTCTCTACTTAAAGCATTTTGAGTTTAAATTTTAAAATTTTCTTTTTATATTTGAAGCAATGCTTTTAGTCATTTTGTTTTTTACTCTTTTTATCATAAACATTATATTTTTGTTTATATTAAAAATAAATTTTTCCAATAATTTTGTTTATAAAAGAAGTCCAATCGGTGTAAGTAAACAAATATATATTCGAAAAAAGCCCTTCCTTGATATAATTTAGTTTTGTGAAATTCCCTAGCGGTGTGTGCGAAATCTAATTATAGCTGAAATAATTCTGGAGCTTGTTTTATGGGTCTATGAGATTTGCTCTTTGTATTTGAACAGATTCCACCCCCGCTTTAACCACCTGCATGAAAAAATAAAACGTTTAATATCCTGTGTATAAACTAGCTTAAACATGTATGTTGAAGGAAATTTTTGGCGTTATTTAGTCCAATATTGGTTAATACTTAACATAATTCAGAACTTTTTAGTAGTATAATAGTTTTATTAAAATTAAATCCAATTAAATGACAAGTAGAATATTCGAGCAGATAACAAACCCCATAAACTGCTATAAATCGGTACTATATAGTGTAAATAAAAAAAGAGTAAAAAACAAAATGACTAAAAGCATTGCTTCAAATATAAAAAGAAAAACTTTAAAATTTAAACTCAAAATGCTTTAAGTAGAGAATCTTTCAAACAAACGAGTTCAGCAAATAATCATATTCAATTTTTTGTTGTTTACAATGTCTTTTTACACAGAACGCAAAAACACGAAAATGCAATCTTTTAGGATTTTTTTATTTTGTAGGTGTTTACTCAAGCTTAAACAATACTGCTTAAAAAAACTTAGAAAAAAGAATTTAAATTCAAAATTTAGAAATGTTTCCGAAGGCGTTTTTTTCCAATATGTTTTTTACAGAATTTATTCCACATATTTAGTAGCAAAACTGAATATTATTCAGGTCAGGCCATTTAGCCCACTTGGCGCTTTCTACTACTTTAAAATGAACATTTAAGTAAAGATTTGTGCCAAAAAAAAACTTAGCATACTATATACCATGTTTAACATTTTAAACATATTATATCTGTACTTTTGTTGTTATAAAGATTTCCGCTTTATTTAAATTAAATTTAAAAGAATTTTAGCAGGCAATTCAACTTTAACATACTTCATAGAATATTTGATAAATGAAAAAATACTGTACAGAACGATTTTTCTCTTAGAAAGCTTGATATTTGGAATATATAATAAACCTTTGTGCATATTAATTTCATGATTTTTTTAGAATATCTAAGTGTAATTTATAAAAATATAATTTACTTTTTTAGAATATAATAATGGTTTAACGATAGTTATAATATTTTTTCTATAATCTTTATTTAAATGCGGTGTGTGGGAAATCTTTGTCGTAATGAAAAAAACAGCTGTTTTTCTGTTGTTTGTTGTTGTTTAACATTTTAAACATATTATATTTGTACTTTTGTCGTTATAAAGATTTCCGCTTTATTTAAATTAAATTTAAAAAAAATTTTAGCAGGCAATTCAACTTTAACATACTTCATAGAATATTTAATAAATGAAAAAATACTGTGCAGAACGATTTTAGAAAGTCTGATATTCGGAATACATATAATAAACCTTTGTGCATATTAATTTCATGATTTTTTTAGAATATCTAAGTGTAATTTATAAAAATATAATTTACTTTTTTAGAATATAATAATGGTTTAACGATAGTTATAATATTTTTTCTATAATCTTTATTTAAATGCGGTGTGTGGGAAATCTTTGTCGTAATGAAAAAAACAGCTGTTTTTCTTATTATTTTCACGGCTTTTCTGGGTTTACTTTTGCACAGAAGTATGTATATTTTCAAGCGAAATTTTTAGCAGAAAATAAGAGAAATATTTAGTTAGCGAAAATTTGAACGGTAAAAAAATCGAACTACAACTTAAAGTCTAAAAAAATAACTTTTTTATAATTTTGTGGTAAATTTTAATAAAAGTTATTTCAAAGAATTAAAACTGAAATGAGTGCGATCTTTTATAAAGTAAACTTAAAGGAGTACTCTCACGAATCAAACTCTTATATTGCCCATTACGATCTACTCCTCTAATACTTGACCAATCGAGTTGAAAATTGGAAATTATGTAGCCTTGGTGCCAAGAAACTTAGATACCATATTTGAATTAGATTATTAAAAGAAGAGTACTTCGGGTGATATAGAAAATTTTTATATTTGGGTTTCTTGGCACCAAGGCTATAATATTTCTAAATTTCAATCTAAATGTTAAAGGAGTAGGTTATTTTGGGAAATACCGAAGCTTGATTCGTGATATGGTTCTTTAATGTTATCGCGATGAATGAATCAAATATTTAACCTAAAGAAAAAAAAGGACTGAAAAAACTTTTCATGATAGCTTATTTTAAGAGCTTTTTAAAAGCTTAGCTTATTTAAAAATTAGAGAGCTTAGTTTAACAATTTTTATCTTATTGATTTTTTTTAAATAATGCCAATTTTTTAACATCTTAATTTGACTAATTTTTATACACTTTTTGAAAAGGCGGATTTAATAAAAAAATTGCGTTTTATATAATTTTTTGAAAAAAAAAAACAACTTTATAACCGCACAATTTTAATTGGTCATCTTATATCGTCTAATCAAGTTTTACAAAATCAGCCATATATTTTATTAATTTACAAAAAATCGTGAAAAATATTTAACATTAAAATTCCGTGAGTTTAATTTATTTTAGTTTGCCTAATATTATTATATCATACAATTATAAAAAAGCAACTTTTAAGCCTTTAATCGTTAACCTAATCCTCTTTAATCTTAAAGCCATTATTAACTTGGAAAAAATGTTAGCCTGACAGAATCTTAAAAGATTTTCAGATAATTTTATCAAAACAAGTTTTATAGCGTTGTTTTTTCTTTCTCGAAACTTTATAAACTTGTACATGCTGTATTAAAATCCAAAATAAAATTGTACGCAATTATTTATTTATGTTTTACTTCAGGTAGCATTCAATCAAAATAAATGGTTCTACATTTAATTTCATTATGGCTCATTAGCAGCGGCGCAAAAATCTTATTTGCTTTTAACTATTTATTTAGATGGAATTTAATAAATATATTTGAAAATCAATTCATCACTTATGGAAATTAATAACTCGATATCTTTGTTTTTAAACTGAAAAAATATTATTACTCTATACTACAAATTCTGCATGGGTGTTGGAGCCAATGGGCAGCGCGTATTTAACAAAATTAGCATACTTCAAACGCTTTGGAAGCTGAGGTGACAAAAGATGCAGCGTGAACATCAAAAATGGGCCAAATTGTCGCCTCAAGAGTTTAAGCAGCTCCAAGAATACGCTTCGTGTAAGTGATTATCATTTAATTAATTAAATTTAATTTAACTATCATTTGATTCCGTATTATTTATTTATTAATTAATTTAACACATCGGGTAGTGAGAGTTACTACTCAATAGTCTCAAAACCAAACAAAAATATGCATAATATTTGTGACACAAATCAGATTTTTTAAAATTAAATTGTAGCTTTACGCTTAATCGGTTGAATAGGTAGATGCAAGTGTCATTGTAGTATTTATACAAGCATTTGATTAAGAAGAAGCAGAGATTTCTTAAATACGTCTAAAAATGTAGTCACGCTGGGTCAAACCTAACAAACAACTGTGGACTCTTTATATTAGGTACATTCCTACTCTTCAATATCATGTTCCAGGCTGAGGGATCCAACCATTTAAAGCTTTGGAAATTCCGGGGTTTCGAAGATTTTTTCTTTAAACAAGCTATTTTAAGCTTACTTAAGCTTGAAATATATTTTAAGCCACTGTGTCTGCAATTTTAATTGTAAAAACAGGGGAAAATAAAAATACAACTTTTGTCATTTTTAATAAGTTTAAAAAAATTAGTTTGCAAAAAAAAATTTAGCAAAATAATATATGTTATTGCACTCTTTAGTTAGTTATAAAATTAGTTCAAAAATAAAGTGAAGCTCTGAAGCCATGGGACTCGCTCCGGAGCTTCTAAAAGCGGCGCTCCTGCCCGGAGGTCCTGAGTTCGGAGCTCCGTGGAACGATAAATTTGTGATGCAGAAATCTTGCGTCTCGTTACCAGCAGCTCAATAAGCGAGGTAGAAATGTAAAATTAGTGATGGAAATTTTTTTAGCAGGGCCCTGTTTCATAAAAACCTTTGTAAATTACAATTCACCGCCTATTTTTTGTAAAATACACGATAAAGGTTTTTCGACTTGTAATCCAGGGGGAGCGTGGGGAGCATCTGCGCGCACTGCTCTGCGCTGCTCAGCATTTATTCGGATGTTCCGGAAAAAACTTGGAATTCCGGTTCCGGATTTTTGGAAAATCTCAATTCCGGTTCCGGTTCCTGTTCTGGATTTTTGGAAAATCTCAATTCCGGTTCTGGTTCCGGTTCCGGTGTTCTGGAGGTTTGACAGTGTGATAAGCAGTTCCGGTTCCGGATGCTGAAGCAGGTTGAAGGCAGGTCATAGGCAGATAGATTTGAATGAAGACAGGTAGGAAGCAGCAAATTTTTCAATGAAGACAGGTAAAAACATGCCTTCTTAAATAAGGCACCCCACCTGACCGGGTTATATGGATTTGAAGGCAGGTAAAAAGGTGGGTTTTTGCTTCCACGTTATATAAAATTGGTAATCTGCGTCGGGACAAAATATTTCTGAAGCTGAGGCATATACATAAGAAAAGTGTACATGACACTACAAAATCACTCCGTTTTAAACAATACAATGCTTTAGCAGGATAATAAAAGGAGTTACATAAGGTGGCAGGTAGTTAAAAAATAACCCAAAATTATTTTGCAAAATCTACTATCTAGTAACACTGTAAACACTGCATGCTATTTAATACTGTGCAAATACCAAACAATACAAAGTAAAACTGCGTTCCTCGCTTGAATTTAATTTCTTGGCATTTTATTCAGATTTAGTTTTTTTTAAACCCAAAATTTATTTTGCTTTCAAAAACTCGTCTCGCACTTGTCTGATAAAAAAAAATGATAGGTTTTTTAAAGTGTCTAAAAAAGTTTTGATGTCATGAGTGACTTTAACTTATTTTTTTAATCTGAAATCTTTTTAGTAGTGACAAGAGCAAAAACAGATAAGCTAAGCAAAAGAAAACTACATATGAAGAATAATGAAATTTTAGTAGTTTTTTTAAGTTTTACAAATATAAATGTATTAGTGTTTGGTTCATTCAGTAATCTTTTAAAATTTGATTTTAAACAATTACCAAAAATGGTACAGTAAATAATACGATTATATTTTAATAATTTATAATAATATGATACCGTGAAATATTTATGCAACCATTATGGAATTTTCGACCCATGGTATTGTGGTATCTTCGTCTGAACATTGTGGTGTGTAAGCTTCTCTGCGGTTCACTCCACGTATCACCCAGGTTGGACCTAGGTGGTACGTAATACTATATGCTCGATTAATATTTGCATAACTGCTACCGTACAACAGTTTTAACTATTTCAATTTGCTTAAGCTTTGCGCTATAAGAAAGCAATTCGCCGTTGAAAAAGGTTTCACCGTGATAATGGGGAAAAGGAAATGACGAGAACGGCTTAAAATTTATATAAACTGAAATAAAGATTGTCTAAAATCAAAAATTATTTTTGAACATTCGGCACAATTATTGAGGTTTCTCTTGCTAGATGTTTAGTGTTTGGAACGTGCCAAATACTTGAACAATAAAAGTTTAAACAGTGTTTATTGATTTTTTTGTTTTTTGCTTCCTGGCAAAATCAGATTAAATTTATTTTTTAAATTTGTGTATAACTTTATGACTTTATTATGCATTGATTATTAAAAAAGTTATTTGGTTTCCCTAGAGTAAGTGCAAGAGAAATTTGATCTTGTAAGTTAATTAATACAAAAAATATTTTATCTTCTTATCAATGTTGAAACATTATATATCCAGAAGCACTTAAATAACTTACATAAAAACACATGTGACTTCAGATTTTTTGCTAAAACTATACGTAAGAGTTAAAAAGCAAATACTGATTGCACTTAGAATACTAAAGGAGGGTATATAATATAGTAACATAAATATTAAGTTTTAATATTTATATATAATATAGTAACAATATAAGTTAAGTATAAGTTATAATATAAGTTTTAATATAAATATTAAGTTTTAATATTTTATTCAAGAATAAGGAGATGCACACTTTACAGTACGGGGGATTTTAATTAAAAATACAACACTACATTTAATTTCACTTTTATGCATTTCTACAGTTTAAAATAACAAGTTATAAAAATAATAAAAAACAGCACTTTTTTTGGTAGATTCGGCAGTTTAGGAATGTAGAGCTAAAATTTGAAACCAAAAATAGGGAATTTTGTACGGTAAATAAAGAAATTAGAGCCATAAGCTTCAAATCACTAAAACGCAACACTAAGCTTTGGTCTAAACATAAACCTTAGACCAAATATGACATGGTTTATTTATTATGTATTATTTATTCGCATATTGCTGGACACATCTAAAGCATATTAAAATGCACTGAAATAAGCTGACATTTTGTTAGTAAAACTAATCACTATTGTTTACAATATCTAGTATCAATTCATTGTGTGAAATGTGAGTCTGGTCTTTAGATTTTTCATAATTTTTTCAAACTGTCCTGTTGGAAACAACATGGTTCATTTTAACCATTAGGTTCCATAAGTTAATATTTTTAATAGTCTTACGCATATTTGTATTTTCTTCTTTTTGTATTGATCATATTTAAAGGGTTATGGAACAATCACGATACCTCTAAGACTTAATCCAGCCCAATAAAAAATATTATGAAAGAAAATGCTGGAGAATATAAATTTAAAGACCGCACACCACGAAGAAAAAATAATAATGATATAAAGGTTAGATAAAATTTTGGAATTATGACAATAGATTCTTCAATTTTCGGCTTGGGGTTTAAATGATTTTTTATCAGTCCTTAGTTTCTAACTTCTGGTATCCAGGTACTCCACACCTTTTTACGTGTGCTGGTTCGTTATTTAAGATAGCGGTAAATAATTGTGTTTTGCTTGATTAGCATTCCAATTTTACCAACTTTTTTTTAAATTGCTAAGTTTTTTTTAGATTGTAAATTATTCATAATTTAGTGTAAATTAGAAAAGTTTTTGAAGGAGTTTATAGTTTTATCTTAAGTAATAATTAAAAACAAAACAATATGTAACAAAAACATAATACACATGTGGGATAGACGGTAACATAAATAAATGTTCTAAATAAAAAAATACTAAGAAATAGACTTTTGGCATAGTTATTAAAAGCAAATATTGTAATGAAGTATATGCATTTTTATTACTGTACATTACATGCTCGTGCAGATTATTTTTTGCTAATTTTTAATTTTTGGACCATTTTGTACTTATAAGAGAATTTTTAATTTGATCTTATTTAAATAATTTTTATCTTTTAATAATTAACTAGTTTAGATTCTACAAAACTTTTGAAAAATATATTGGAAGAATTCCACAATGACGGATCATTGGCTCAATACAAAAACGACGAAGAGGTAAATAATTTGTGTTTTAAAAGTTTTAGAACTAGCCTTGAAAAATGTTCTAAGAATAGAGCAGGAAAAAGGGTCGATTTTTCCGAAGTTGAATGTTTAGACAGAAAAGATGTGGACTAAAGGTAAAACGAACGTGGCTGCAACAGTTTTTCGTTGGATTAAAAAATGTCCCCCATTAAGTAACCACTCAAATCACGAGAATCTGACGTCACTTTATCAGCCAGTTAGATTCCATTTAATACGGAGTATTTGTCTCAAAAAAATGTCGTCAGATTCTCGTGATTTAAATGGTTACTTAATAAGGGGTATTTTTTAATTCAACGAACAACTGTTGCAGCTACGTTGGGTTTACCTTTTAGTGTGAGACGGACATTATGTGGACTATAAGAAATTTGCATTGGTGAATAATTGTGTTTCAAAGTTATAAAATAACGTTTGAAAGTTTGAAAGCAGTATATAGGCTTAACACTAAAGCCCGTTTTATATGTCGTCTAAAATATCTAATAAAAAAACTAAAGCTAAAAGTTTGATTTTTAAAATTTAAAAGCTACCTTTTTAAATTTAAAAAAGTAAGATGTTGTCAAAACACAAAAAAGAAAAGAAACCAGTAACTTTGAGGTTTTTTAAAATGCGAAGTTTTGCTTTTTTTAACAAGTTTACGATGGTCAAAACCCTCCAATTTAAACGAAAGTTGTTTAGTGTTAAAAATCTTAACAGAGTGGTGATGTTATAGAATCACGTTTTACTAATTAGCGTTGGGAAAAAATGATCTCCAATGAACTTAGAGATCTCAAATTTTTAGCCCCTCCCACTATCATTCTCACAGAGCAAAACATAAATGAATATGACGTGATCACGAATACTATTATGGCATTCTGAGGGTCCTTAAATCCAAACGGATTAAACAAAGTGTGAACCCTTACCCCGTTTTGACATACAAAAGTAAGGTTTTTAATTTGAGAACCAAAAAGTGGTTTTTAGTTTTAGTATATCATTTTTAGCTTGAGCTTCAAGTTTAGACATGAGTAATATCCGAATCGATCAAGTTTTTAATACGAAAAATTTGATTTTTAAACAGCAGCATTTCGCGTTATATGGAATTATTAAAAAATAGCTCAAACTGAATTTCATTGCAAAAACTATTTTAAACAGCATATTGTAAACTTTAATTAATTATAAACTTCTATTTAATTTAAAAAAAATCCTAAAACTTTGGCTTTTCTTTAAGTTTTTATCTGTGCAACTTTTAATTACGTTACTTATTTTTTAAAAAAAATTACTTTAACTTACAAGGGCTAAAACCTTCCTTCCAAAATATTTTTTCCTTGTTTATTAAGTTCAACTGGAATACACAATTATTAATTTATAGCATGGCATAGCAGAATTCTGCACACTGTTTAACACTGGTTTCAATTAAAGTGTAAAAAAACATTTTGCTTTTTGCCTTTTTTCTGTACATCATATTTTTTCAATTTTTTTATTATTGGTATGTGTTATTATACGTATTTAAACACTTGAGTCGCAAAGAAAAATGAATTGAGCGCTAAAAATCAGGAAACAAATGTTGCGTAAAAGTATTTTTGTTTTAATCCTGAATAATTTATTATAAAAATTACAAATAAAAATTGTTAAAAAAATATTGTTAAATAGTTTGCTAAAAACAGCAAAAGAACAAAATTTTCACCTCCAGCGTAAATCAATTTTTTTGAAAAAAAAACACAACAAAATAACTGACGTTCTGTGCGTTGATAACCTTGTTTGTTTGCTTGTTTCATAAAAACCTTAGTAAATTCTCATTTTACAAATCTCCGCCTATTTTTTTGTAAAATACACGATAAAGGTTTTTCGACTTGTAATCCAGGGGAGCATCTCCGCGCACTGCTGTGCGCTGATTGGTCGCAGCCACGTCATTGCATCTCCGCTGACCGATCCTTCGTCGTGTGGTATATCCTCTATCATGTAATTTACAAAAAATAGGCGGAGATTTGTAAAATGAAAATTTACAAACGTCTTTATGAAATAGGCCCCAGGGGTAGCATTCTGAAGAAACACTTATATTTACCCCGATAAATCCATTCCAATAAAAAAAATATAATATATATTGTAAATTAATAAAACTGCCGCATATGGGAGTGAAAATGAATGCAATGAATTTTCTTAAAATTTTTTTCTCCCGCCGCAAAACCACCTCGCGCAAAATAAAAAAAATAGTCAATGCGCGTATTTTATTTTTTTATTAAATTAATTCAACGGGAGAAAATATTTACCCACCTCTCGAGTTGGATAAATTCTTATTCTTAAAACAATAGAAAAAATTTACTCTAGTTTTAACCTGGGTAAAACTGATTTCACTCGCATTCTTAAGCACGTAAAAAAGTTATCTGGAATAACTTTTA
>JASAMX010019903.1:0-23225 GCA_030248175.1 Microlaimidae sp. YZB2_3 | reverse complement strand
GCTCATTTGGGGATCAGTTCCTTTCCCTCCCCAAAAACTATTTGGCTTTTGGGGATTATTCTAACAGGTTTGGGGCAGCCTCAGGAGTTTTCATGTTTGAACAAAAAATTTGTGGATTATTTTTTTGGATTGATGAAAAATTATTTTAATCACTTTAATAATGTATGTAATAACTGTACCATTTTAAATATTGTTATTAGGTTATCCAGCAGTTGAATATTATTCCTTTGAATGTGGATTCAGTAGATACCTACGTTCATAATTTCCAAATGATCCCAGAAGAAGTAAGTGCACTATTTTATTTTGCTTAAATTCACCAATTTACAAAACTGTTAATTTTATTTTATTTTTACAAAAAAACGATAATATTCCGTTCATTTTTGCATCACTGGTGTGTCACTGAATTAATGTTACAACCATTCCCTTTCCAAATATTTAGCTTAGCTTGTGATAAAAGTATTTTAAGTATACATGTGACCAGTGCCTGTGCCAGGATTTTTGAAATAGGGGCTAATACTCTTAAATCAAAACGAAATATAAATGTGGCTAAAGCGCCGCATTTTGCGTTGCGAAGCGGCGCCAGGCGAACGCGAAGCGTCGCCGGGGTTGGCGTCCCGCCAGCCGCCGAGGCGAAATTTTTTATTTAGCATTAAAAATGATCAAAATTAGGGCTTGAAAAATGCTTATTTACATTTCAATCAAGGCAGCCAGGTCGGGGAATAGTTCACTTTTGCACATACCAAGAAAGAAGGTAGGGAGAAGCAGGGTTCAAAATGAAGTTACTTTCGCGTTTACCTCCCTCGATCCCTCCCCTGGACCTACCTCATCTTCCGGATTCTCCACCCTGGCCAACCCAGAAAGGGGGGGCCATGGCCCCCCTGCCCCCCCCCCCCTGGCACAGGGCCTGCATGTGACACATACACTGTAGGGTAGTGCATTTAATTTCGGCACTTTTCCAAATTGGGCATTTTTGAATTTGGACTATATCTTTGGTAATCCTGGACAGAATACGACGTTTGATAGCTCAAATGAGAGCTAATTATATTTAGATGACTGTCGAGAGCTTTTTATTTGTTATGTTATGATATTTTCATGTGAAATTGTGTGATTTATAAAAAAATAAAATTATTACTCGTTTTTAGAACATGGGCATTTCATGATTACGCAATAAATTGGTTTAAAAATTAAACTGTCGTGGTAAAAATTAGTCTATTTTCCGAATTTGCAGTCCCCGTGATTCTACGTTGCGTCTGTGGTGAGCAATTATTATAAAATAAAATAGTGTAATTTCGGCACACATATTGCTGTAGGTAAAAACGGGTTGAATTAAGTGGTTGGGTGTTAAATTGTAGTTGTAAATAGTTAAAAGACAACGTTGAAATGTGTAGGGGTCATAGTACACTGGACTTAACCCCATCATTAAGGGGGTCCTTTTAAAAAGTGCCAAAATTAAATGTACTTTTTCCCAGAATTTTGCTCATTTTGATACCATTTGGCATTTTAGCTGTAACTTTATGCCAGTTAAACGTTGAACAACAATTAGAAGCTTAAATTAAAGAAAACTGTCTGGAGATAATAATGCGTTTTAAATTTTTAAAAATGATGATTTTTTGACTGAGAAAACAACCGATTGTTTGTAAAGTGCCAAAATTAAATGCACACATTTAATTTTGGAAATTTTCCATTTTTTTAAAAACAGATTTTTTACAGTGAAGCTTTTGTGACGCAACGCAGTATTGTGAAAGCTTCAAGATGAGTTATCAAACATGAAAATTGGGCCATATAGTGAAAAGTTACATCAGAAAAATGAAAAAGTGCCAAAATTAAAAATGCACTACCCTATTGCGTCCCTTCCGTGAAAACTCAAAGTAAACGCGTTAATAAAAGGCTATTATCTTTCCCCTGTTATTGTCCGGCCTGTGGTGTAATGGATAGCACGCCAGAGTTGACTTTGGAGGTTACAGGTTCAATTCCTGTACCGACCAAAATTTTAAAATAAATTTGGCTGTCTAAATTTTTTAGCGCCTGGTTATTTTCGCTTCTACTTTTTTAGGTCGTCACATACTACTTTTTAAAAACAGCTTTAAAAACAAAATGTGATTTTGAGCTTCTAAGAGGCCTAAAGAAGAATTACGGCTTATTTTGTGCAATTTTTTTATTAAATAACAACCAATTGCTTTTTTTATCATGATATGACGATAAACAGTCAGAGTAATGTGGTACCGCTATTTAGTAATCAACAATTTTTTATTAAAAGACGTGATAAAATTCTTCGTTTCCATGGGCGGCGTGCGCCGGGCGATTTTTCTTTGTACCGGTACACAATTTTGTTTCATGGGTGGCGTGGGAGCGCCACGGGGCGATTTCACCCCGCGACGCCACACCGCGCCAACCATTAGAGAACGTGGGTAAATTTTGAAATTCAGAATTTTCTTATTATTATTATTCCAACGCTCAATCCTTAAAAGCGATAATCCTCATTCGTTACTGATCAATCAAAAATAAACATGGGCTCATTGGAAAGAAGAAAAAATTACACAACTTTCTTAAGAAGCACTTTTTTTATTTAGATCCTTGTTATCGATTTATTGATCAAAATAAAAAATTGAAAAAATCAGACCTGTGCAAGCCACCTCCCGGGTAGTTTATTGGGGGGCACGGCCAAAACGAGGGGGGCACGGGGGTGGGCAATTTTTTTAAAACGGGGGGGGGGGGGGGGCAATAAAACGGGGGACAAGCAGGGGGGAAAGAAAAAAAATAGAAAAAAAGGAAAAGGAAAGAGAAAAAAGGACAAAAAAGAAAAAAAGATACAAAAAAAAGCGCACATAAGGTAAAAATAGGTCTATAATGGCTTAAAATACATTGAAATCGCTAAAAACTGCAAAAAATTCGCGATGATGGCGTTATTATAGGTTAAAAATGACGTCATAATTCTAGGGTACTTTTTTGTTTTTTGGCGGGGGGGGGGGGGCAATAAAACGGGGGGCAAATCCTCCAATAAAACGGGGGGCATTTCCAGACCGTGAAAAGATCTGAAAAATAGACAATAAACTCTCAACTGCACAATAACAGCCTTTTGGCAACAATAAGGATTGATTGTACTTAGCAAACAACGAACAGTCCCTCATAAAAACCACACAAAAATAGCAGAAGACGGTGCTCGGTTTGTAATTGGTGGCGGAAACCAAACCAGTTCAAAGCGCCATCTACTTCAACCGCGTGAAAAACGGCAAAAACAACAAAATACGTTTTTTTATTCTTGCATTACTGATGACAAAATTAATTCAAAGTTTTATTTTAAAAAAAGAATAATAAGCATCGGTGGCAAGGGAACGCTACGCTGTGGTTTAGCCCCACAGCACCATGCACACTATAATCAGAGAATCTTGGGGAAACTTTTTGTAATTTATGTTCATCTTCCACTATTTATTATTATAATTCTAAAGCTTATTATCTTAAAATCAATGTTCTTTCATTGTTTACGCGGGGATATAACCCTGAGGTGCCTGCTGAAAAAACCAACTATATTTTGAGAATGTACGTAAACTTTATAGTTAATGTTTGTCTTCTTCTTATTATTATTTTTAATTTCAAACAATAAAATTGAACTTTGGAAATTGTTGAAAATTTAAAATTCTTAGCAACACAATTTAAATTTATATTAGTAATAATCAAGCACTATTAGAAATTTATATCATTCCATAGCTAAACAACGTGGGTAAATTTTGTAATTTAAATTCATCTTCTTCTTATTATTATTTTTTTTTATTATAAAAGAATTATCAATAGCGCGGGAGCGCCACACGTGACAGCGCGGGAGCGCCACACGGAGATTAAGCCCAACGGCACCGCGCAAACGATAATTAAAGAACGCAGGTAAATATTATAGTATTATTTCTTTTTCTCCTTATTATTATTTATATTATTTTTCAAACACTTATACAGACCTGTGCACTGCCCCCTGGGGTTTAAGCAGGGGGGCAATTCCAAAATGGGGGGCAACTTTTTTGAAACAGAGGGGGCAATAAAACGGGGGGGGCAAGCAGGGGGGAAAGAAAAAAAAAAGAGAAAAAAAGCAATTGGTTGTTATTTAATAAAAAAATTGCACAAAATAAGCCGTAATTCTTCTTTAGGCCTCTTAGAAGCTCAAAATGACATTTTGTTTTTAAAGCTGTTTTTAAAAAGTAGTATGTGACGACCTAAAGTAGAAGCGAAAATAACCAGGCGCTGAAAAATTTAGACAGCCAAATTTATTTTAAAATTTTGGTCGGTACAGGAATTGAACCTGTAACCTCCAAAGTCAACTCTGGCGTGCTATCCATTACACCACAGGCCGGACAATAACAGGGGAAAGATAATAGCCTTTTATTAACGCGTTTACTTTGAGTTTTCACGGAAGGGACGCAATAGGGTAGTGCATTTAATTTTGGCACTTTTTCATTTTTCTGATGTAACTTTTCACTGTATGGCCCGATTTTCATGTTTGATAGCTCATTTTGAAGCTTTCACAATACTGCGTTGCGTCACAAAAGCTTGCTTCACTGTAAAAAAGTTGTTTTTAAAAAAATGGAAAATTTCCAAAATTAAATGTGTGCATTTAATTTTGGCACTTTACAAACAATCGATTGTTTCTCAGTCAAAAAATCATCATTTTCAAAAATTTAAAAACTTATCATTATCTCCAGACAGTTTTTTTTAATTTAAATTTCTAATTGTTGTTCAACGTGTAACTGGCAAAAAGTTACAGCTAAAATGCCAAATGGTATCAAAATGAGCAAAATTTGGGAAAAAAGTGCATTAATCTTAACACTTTTCAAAAGTACCCCCTTAATCGAGTTTAAGTGAAGGCTACTAACCCCTACACATTTCAACGTTGTCTTTCAACCATTTACAACTAAAATTTAACACCCAACGATGTAATTCAACCCGTTTTTACCTAGAGCAATATGTGTGCCAAAATTACACTATTTTATTTTATAACGCATTGCTCACCACAGACGCAATGTAGAGCCACAGGGACTAAAAATTCGGAAAATAGATGAAAATTTTACCACGACAGTTTAATTTTTAAACTAATTTATTGCGTAATCATGAAATGCCCATGTTCTAAAAACGAGTAACAATTTTCTTTTTTATAAATTACATAATTTCACACTGAAAAAATCATAACATAACAAATAAAAGCCTACTACAGTCACTCACATATAATTAGCTCTCATTTGAGCTATCAAACGTCGTATTATGGCCAGAATAACCAAAGATTTAGTCCAAAATCAAAAATGTCCAATTTGGAAAAGTGCCGAAATTAAATGCACTACCCTACAGTGTATGTGTCACATGCAGGCCCGGTGCCAGGGGGGGGGGCGGGGGCCGATGCCCCCCCTTTCTCGGGGCTTGGCGGGGGTAAAAAAATAAGGAAGATGAGGTAGGTCCAGAGGGGTGGGGGGAGGTAAAAGCGAAGGTAACTTCATTATGAACCCTGCTTCTCCCTACCTTCTTTCTTGGGGTATGCCAAAAGTGAACTCTGCCGACCTGGCTGCCTTGAATTCAATGTAAATAAGCATTTTTAAGCCCTAATTTTGATCATTTTTAATGCTAAATCAAAAAATTTCGCCTCCGGCGGCTGGCGGGACACCCCCAGACCCCCCGGCGACGCTTCGCGTTCGCCTGGCGCCGCTTCGCAACGCAAAATGCGGCGCTTTGCGCCGCATTTATATTCCGTTTTCAATTTTCTAGAGTCTGGCCCCCTCCTTTCAAAAATCCTGGCACAGGCACTGGTCACATGTATACTTAAAATACTTTTATCACAAGCTAAGCTAAATATTTGGAAAGGGAATGGTTGTAACATTAATTCAGTGACACACCAGTGATGCAAAAATGAACGGAATATTATCGTTTTTTTTTGTAAAAATAGAATAAAATTAACAGTTTTGTAAGTTGGTGAATTTAAGCAAAATAAAATAGTGCACTTACTTCTTCTGGGATCATTTGGAAATTATGAACGTAGGTATCTACTGAATCCACATTCAAAGGAATAATATTCAACTGCTGGATAACCTAATAACAATATTTAAAATGGTACAGTTATTACATACATTATTAGTGATTAAAATAATTTTTCATCAATCCAAAAAAATAATCCACAAATTTTTTGTTCAAACATGAAAACTCCTGAGGCTGCCCCAAACCTGTTAGAATAATCCCCAAAAGCCAAATAGTTTTTGGGGAGGGAAAGGAGACTAATTCCCCAAATGTATGGCGTTTTCTGAACTGCAACAGTAATGCACCACTTACATCTAAAGCTTCCGCAAATCTGTCCGAATGGTAAAGGTCAAAAAACGTCATCAAATCAATCAGCAGGAAAAAAGTGGCGGATTTCTCAGCATCAGTTCCAAACCTCCCGTCTTTTCGGTATCTACAACGTCGTCAATTGATAAAAAAACATAGACTGCACCAAAATTGTTTGCACCAAAAATTAAAAAAAATATAAGAAAAATGGGCAACTTTTAGCCATGTTAAATACATAAGATTTTCATTTGACTAAGAAACTATTAGTATTTTGATTTTTTAAAGTAACTGCGAAAAAAACTAACTGCATAGTGGCTTAAACCATTTTTAATATAATGGAAAGAGAATGAGGACCTTGCACTGTTATAATTAGCATGTCAGAAGATATTCAAGTATTTAAATAACCTGTTAGCAACGGCTAAAGCTATTTGTCCAACTTCTTCCCTTGGCGAATTTTCAATAGGTGGCTGACTAGCCACACGACACATTAAACAGCTAAGCAAGGACAGAACTTTTGTTCGATTCTAAAAACATAATGTTTTTAAAAATAATAATAACATTTTTTGCGCTGTTTGTAGAGAACAGCATAGGTGGGGTGGGGTCATCATCGCATGCGTGGGGAAGGGGAGGGTTAACTTGCATCCTAAAAGATGGAACGCAAAAAAATAAACATTTTTTATCACAACATTTTTAAATACGAAAGTTAAATAAGTAGAAAAAACGCTAGGCATAGGTAAAGCAAGTTTTTTATTTTACTTTTTGAGTGTTTTTTTTAATTTATGGATTTCACAAGAATATGCATTTTATGGAGGGAAAACATAACTTTTTCGACAGCAAAAAAAGTAACCCAACCCTTAAGAATAGGTACACAGTAACACAGTACTTTGTTAGCATTGACAATAAAAGTTTAGAAAGCCATTAACTTTTTCCCGCTAAATCAGAAAACTTATATTTTAGTGCCTATAGAAATCCCGTTTTTACTTAAAACAAAACCGATCATGATCGTTTTGAATAGGCAACAAAAAATAAAACAGCTGATTTTAAAATGTATAGACTTGAAACCATACCATAGGTGGGCAGCCGAAATTGGGGGGTATACCCGACCCCCAAAAATTTGGGAGGGGTGGGGGTGTCCCAAAAAATTTGGGTTATACCTCAAATACCCCATTTTTAACATTTTAAGTACTAGGACCCCACAAATTTTAGGGGGAGGGGGGTGTCGGCTATAATCAGGATTTTTTTTTGGGGGGTATAACCCCCTGCCCACCTATACTTGAAACTTACATCGGCCAAATCGTACAGTTTAATCGCCAGTTCAGTTTGCCCATCATTGTTCGCTTGTTGAGCTACGAAATCGATTAATTCATTAGGATTAAAAATGGCGGAGTATTTATCCACTAACCCGGGCTAAAACAGTACAAAAATACTACAATAATACAGACCTGTGCACGGTTTGGAAATGCCCCCCAGACCTGTGCACGGTCTGGAAACGCCCCCCGCTTTATTGAAGGAATTGCCTTGCCCCGCCCCCCCCCCCCCGCCAAAAAAATGAAAAATTACCCTAAAATCATGGCGCCATTTTTGACCTTTAGCCTTTTTTTAGCCTATTACAATGCATTTTAAGCCATTTTAGACCAATTTTACCTTATTTTTGTTTTTTTTGTTCTTTTTTCCCTTTTTCCTTCTTTTTTTCTTTCGCCCGGCTTGGCCCCCCCCCCCCCTGTTTCGAAAAAGTTGCCCCCGTGCCCCCTTGTTTTAAAATTTCCCCCCCAATAAAATGGGGGGGGGAGGGGGGCAGTGCTAAGGTTTGCCCCCCGCTTTAATGGAAGATTTGCCTCCCCCCGCCCAAAAATGAAAACGTACGCTAAAATTATGGCGCCATTTTTGACTTATTATAACGCCATCATCGCAAAATTTTTGCAGTTTTTAGCCTTTTTCAATGCATTTTAAGCCATTTTAGACATATTTGTACCTATATTTCGCTTTTTTATCCCTTTTTTTCTTTTTTAATTTTTGTTTCTCCTTTTTTCTTTTTCTCCCCTGCTTGCCCCCTTTAAGGGCAAGCAGGTCTGATAATTGATAATATTGGAGGTTTTATTGCCCCCCCCCCCAATAAAACCCCGGGGTGGGAGCAGTGCACAGGTCTGATAATATTGCCCGATTCCTACCAACAATAAAATGTGTACCCTACTGGCTAAAAAAACTTGAGCCATTTTTATACCTTTAACCAACGGTGTAATATTGTTTTATGGAAAATAACATAAATATCGTAAGCAGCTCTAGCTGTGAGAGGATTCACATCTACATAGCGATAGAGTTAGGTTGTAGCGACTGTAATACGTAATGCACGGATTATTTTTGCCAGAGCACGTCATCGTTTATCTGAATTTTTATTCATTCGCGATAGAATGGACGTTTATATTTTACAACATAGCGCTTAATTATAATAATAAACCCTCGTTCTTGAATCTATTAAAATATTTTGTGTTCTAAAAGACAACTTGTCTAAAAGTTAGTGTATAGGAGGTGAGGGTATAATTTGCCAAATCTTAATACGGAAGCTAAAGTCGAAAGATTTATGTTACCTAACAACCCTTCTGAAAGTCAGTCAGTACCCCAAAGCTAAATATTTTCATGGTACTTTAAAATGGGGGCCGCTTTGTGTTGCTGATTAGTTTTGAAGTGCACGAGCGGCTGCTATCTCTTTCTGTGGTACGTACACCGGTTTCAGCCGTTTCAAAAAATCGCATTTAAAAAAAAACAAAAAATTACCCTTCGATTCCCGTCGGGTTCTATTTTACCAAGAAGCATATCATACTAAAATACAATAAATCAAACTAATAAATATTTATAATTATGCTAAATTAAATAACTAAAAATTATAATAACACAAAACAATGCTTTGAAAATCAGAAGAAATTTTAAAAATACAATAAAACAATTAGAAAAAAGTCAATAAAACATTATTTACGATTGTTTTTGTTGTTGTAATTACTTGAAACTTATTTACCCTATGCAGATTATGCAAAGGGAAGGCGCTAAGACGACAATCCAGGAGGAACAAAAAAATTTACGATTGTTAACTAAAAGCGAGAATATAACTACTAGTGTAGTGCCTCTGCGTTATATTAGTGGCCGTGCCCTTCTTTCCAGCTTACAAAACAAACATTATTTTTGTAAAACTTAAGATTATTTTGATGAAATTTTTAGTATCTTTCATTATTATTTTTAAACGTTTATTTATTTTTTCTCTCTCAAAATTTAGTTCATTTTTAGTTCTTTTTTGGTCATGTCCCATTTTTTTTGCATCCCCGTTAAAAAAAAAACAAACAACAACCCATTTCCAACCTCGTATAATGAGGGTATTACAGGGTTTCCAGCGCCTTAGGCAAAGTGCTCTCCCTGTCTTCCCTAACCAATTTTCCAAAATTTGGCATATTCTCCATGACTTTTTGCAAAGCTCTCCCTGACTTTTTAAAGAAGCTTTTTAAGCATACTTAGACACTTTTCATAACATGCAATATCTAACCTTGGGATTGTACTCTTTTGTTAATTTTTAAGAGTGTATTTATTGCTTTAGTTAAAATCTATGCATAAATTAACAGTAAATTATATATTTGATTAAACAAGGCTTGAATTAAATTAAGTTTTAGACAACAGAACACAACACACAGAATTTTATTTTTTAAAAATAAAAGAAACACTATATAAGTATAACTATAACATTGATAAATTTTAATTCTTTTTTTATTTTAGCAACGAGATCATTTATTTTAGAGTGATTGGCCTGCTGTTCTTCACTTATTTTTTTTTTGGGCTTCAGCCTCTTTAAGTTCTTTCAACTGCATTTTAAGTTTGGCTTGTTTTTCCTTTTCTTTGTTTTCCTCTTTTTTTTTGTGTTTTCTAAATAAATTTTGTATGCACTGTGTGCAGACCTGTGCACTGCCCCCCCGGGGTTAAAACGGGGGAGGGGCAATTCCAAAATGAGGGGGGGGCACGGGGGGCAACTTTTTTGAAACGAGGGGGGGCAATAAAACGGGGGAAGCAAGCAGGGGGGAAAGAAAAAAAGAGAACAAAGAAAAAGGGGAAAAGGGAAAAAAAGGGGACAAAAAAGCGAAACTAAGTTAAAAATAGGTCTAAAATGGCTTAAAATACATTGAATTAGGCTAAAAACTGCAAAAAAATTCGCAATGGTGGCGTCATCATAGATCAAAAATGGCGTCATAATTTTAGGGTACTTTTTCATTTTTTGGCGGGGAGGGGGGCAATAAAACGGGTGGGGGGGGGGGGGACAAATCCTCCAATAAAACGGGGGGGGGGGGGGCAAATCCTCCAATAAAACGGGGGGGGGGGGGGGCATTTTCAGACCGTGCACAGGTCTGCTGTGTGCGCTACGGCATTGAACTAGTAGTTTACAGTTTACGTCAACATTAAGATGCCCACCCTTCACTTGAATATGGTCATATACAATTCTTTGCGCTATTAAAGACTTTTCAGAAAGATTTTCAACTAGGATCGATTCATTAACAGAGAAGCCAGATTCAACAGACGCATTTCCGTGTGATAATAAGAGCATCATCTAACCACTCGGCTACTTTAGTGAGGTAATTGCCACGCTGCGTGTTGTGGCGTAGCGGCTTGCCGCGCTGAGGGGGCTGAGGTCCTTACCGTGTGGCCATTGCGGCCTAGCCCACAACCGGAGGAGTAAGTTTATCTTTCAGACCTGTGCACTGCCCCCCCCCCCCCCCCGGGGTTTAAACGGGCAGGGGTGGGGGGCAATTCCAAAACGGAGGCGGGGGCACGGGCATAGGTGGGCAGGGGGGGGGGTTTGGGGGGGGGGGGGTTATACCCCCCCCCCAAAATTTCGGATTTTGCTGACACCCCCCCTTAAATTTGGGGTAGTCGGGGACACCCCCCCCCCCCAAATTCGCCTCCCAAAGAAAAATTTTTAAGTGTTATAAAAGGACTAAAAAATTTTTCCGCGCTTCGCGCGGAGTGTTTATTACCTTATTTCCCCGTTCATTACCTTTTATTACCTTTAAATTCCCCCGCTACGCGGGCAGTTCAAATTTCCCCGCTACGTGGGCAGTTTAAATTGGCAATTTATCTTAGTTTTTCAATTGCAAATCGATTATCCCATTCAGTAGTTAAGGCATACATGTTTAATAAAACTACTATAAACACTATTATCCTTTTTTTAACGTTTTAAACACATGTTATAAATGTATAGTATAGCTATAAAAAACCTTAAATTTTGTAATTAGTATCATTTGGAATTAAAATTTCTAGTGTATTTTAGCGCCTCAAATTATAAATTTTCTCCTCCAGGGGGCCTTGGTCCCCCCGAACCCCCCGATTGAATTTTTAAGATCACAGAAAATTATGTAGAAATTAGGTAAAAAAACAAAAGTAAAATGTATGTTCACGGGATCACCAGGAGACGATTTTTAAGCCGTTTTTAGTATATATTTTAAAAAATTTTCGCCTCCGGCGACTGAGGAGCACCCCAACCCCCGGCCGACGCTTCGCGTCGGCTGGCGCCGCTACGCGGCGCAGGTGGCGGCGCTTCGCTCCGCTTTGACAACACTTTTTTCTCCCCCAAAGAACCGACGCCCCTGAAATGAAATCCTGACTGCACCACTGCACATTATTATTAAAAGAATTAAAAAAAATAAAATTTATAAGTTACAATAAGGTCTTAATTTAATCTTACACAGTTTTAAAGCATTTATAAGCTTGTTTTACGTTTTTTTACGCGTTTTAAGCTCATTTTAAGGCAGCGCGGAAATATTGGGTACACCCCCCTCAAAATTTGGGTCTTGCTGGACACCCCCCCTAAAATTTGAACCCCCCAAAATCCGAGAGGCTGCCCACCTATGTCTATAACCCTCCCCAAATTTTAGTGGGGGTGTCTGGAGTACCCCGAAATTTTAGGGAGGGGAGGGCTTGTTGGCAGTTTCAAAATTTTTTGGGGGGAGGGGGGAGGTATAACCCCCACTCCCCCTCTCCCGCCCACTTATGGTTCTGCCTGTTCCCTCCCTCTGGCTATGGTCAATGGTCATGCAGGTCAATATATATTTTTTTCAAGAGATATCAGTATTATAATATTAATGGTTTTTTTAAATAGTGTATTTTGTCTAAAATTATGGTTTGAATATTATTTTATTTTAATATTATTTCAGCACAATTTCATCATTAGTTCTATTTGCTTTCTTGACAAAACAAAAGTTATTTACAAATAGTTTTATTAATAAAATAACAGATCTTTGCATGGTCTCAAAATACCCCCCCCACAATATTAATATTAGTGGCTGTATCTGGGGCCCAACCGGATGTCCGGTCCAAGCCGGATATCAGGCAATTTTCCAGTCTGGTCTGACCAGACTTTTCAAATACCTGGCTGGACGTTTTTATATTTTTATAAACATATTTTTTTACTTTTAAACTGATAATTGTTAATTTTTTTACATCAAATTTTTGAAAAAAATTATGGCACACTTATTTTGAAATGTTTACTTTGTTTATTTTCTATTTTAAAATTTTATTTAACATATAATAACCTATTATTAAACTTATATTAAGTTACTTTTTTTTGTCAATTTGATAAAGGTTTCCTACCACCAATTTCATAAAGGTTTATTTGTTTGTTTGTTACAAATATTTTAAATTTTTTCCATTTATTTTTTTAATTTTATATATAAAAACTTTTATTTATAATTATTTATAATTTGTTGTGCAGTTGGCTTGTCAAAAATAGAAAATCTAGGAAGTAAAAAAAAAACAAACCGATGCGCGTTTTAAAATTATTATGAAAAACTCTGCACTAGTTTATATTGGACAATGAAACAAAACAAATCAAGTGGAATCGGAAATAAAAAATAAATAAAATGAATAAATAATTTTATTTGTTTACAGCCGGACAACACTAAAGCATTCTTATCATTATGCACTTGAATAAGCGTGCCCTTTGTTAGTTATAATCATAATTCATTGTTGAAGAGTAGTTTAAAATCATATTATTGAAAAATGATTTTTATTAATAACATCAGTCATCTTCATTATAAAACTTGTTAGGTACAGTTATTATTTTCATTTTTGATTTGATGTTATTTGACTTGTCTTTTTGATCAAAAATTCCAAATGTAAACCAGTGGCGTGCCCAGGAGGGGGGGGGGCGGGGGGGCGCCCCCCCCCCAAAATCCGGATTTTTTCGTAAGGGAAACCAAACCCTTACGTTTTTTGAATTTTGGGACAGAAAATTTTTTTCTAAAATATTAATACAGAAACTTTCCTGATGCCTTCCAAAAGCATATTAATAGTCAAAAAACCAAATTTTCCCCGCTTCACGGGTAGTTTAAATTGACAATTTATCTCAGTTTTTCAATTTCAAATCGATTTTGCCGCTCAATAGTTAAGGCATACATGTTAAATAAAACTACTATAAACACTATTAACCTTTTATTAACGTTTTAAACACATGTTTTAAATGGATAGGAATAAAAAAACCTTAAATTTTGTTTTAATTATCATCTGAAATTAAAATTTCTAGTGTATTTTAGCGCCTTAAATTAAAAATTTTCTCCCCCGGGGGGCATTCTGCCCCCGGGCCCAGACCCCCCTGACAAGGGGCTCTGCCCCTTAACTCCGCTGGGGGCTCTCGTCCCCCAGACCCCCCATTTCCGGGGGGCTGCCGCCGCCCAGACCCCCCCCCTCAGGGTTAGTATGTACACCCCCCAGACCGCCGCCCCCCCCCCCCGAAATGAAATCCTGGGCACGCCACTGATGCAAACAAACAGTCTTTTAAATTTGAATCCAAAAAAAATGGATGGATGGTGTTCTGCAGTTTATATGAATAAAATCAAGAATTAATCGTATGTGAATGTGAAATCCAATTAAAGACAAAAGCAAATAAAAGCAAACCATTTTTTGGAATAGTTTATTTCTGCAGGCAGGTTAAATTCATAAAAGTTAAAGTTTGAATTCTGTTCTTTTTATTTTGATCATAGGTGAGAAAGGGGAGGGGGGCACGGACGCAGGGTGGGGTCCACCCGCCTAGCCTTGAAATTTTGGGACCCCCCTAGACGAAAATCCAGGGGCCCCTCCCCCTCCCCCCAAATTTTCGAATTTTTTACCTCTGACTCCCCTCTAGAATTTGAAATCTGACCCCCCTCCACCCTTGCAAAAATCTTTAGGTGCATTTTTTATAGTAAATTTTCTTCCAAAAACGTGAATTTTCATCACATATTCATGCTTTTACACCCTTTTTATCCCAGAATATCGCTTTTTATTCAATAAAATGTAGTATTATCCTATAAAAAGAACAATTATTAAAGTTATTATGGTTTAAAACTGTTTTGCTTTGGAAACTGGACCCCACCTGACCCCCTCTACATTTCAAAATTTTGCACCCCGGGTCGACCCCCCTAAAAAGCTAGGGGGTTCGGACCCCCCTGGGACCCCCCTCCTAGAATTCATAATTTGATTTACCCCAGGTAACCACCCCCCCCTAGCTTCCCTGACCGTTCTCACCTATGATTTTGATTATTTATTTGGTGTAATTGTTTGCTACAGCAGACCTGTGCACGGTCTGGAAATACCCCCCTGCTTTATTGGAGGATTAGCTCCCCCCCCGCCAAAAATTGAAAAAGTATCCTAAAATTATGACGCCATTTTTGACATATAATGACGCCATCGTTGCGAATTTTTTGCAGTTTTTAGTCTATTTCAATGTATTTTAAGCCATTTTAGACCTATTTTTACCTTATTTTCGCTTTTTTTGCCCATTTTTTTCTCTTGTCCCTTCTTTTTTCTTCTTTTTTTGTTTCTCCCTTGCTTGCCCCCCTCCGTTTTATTGCCCCCATAGACATACATGGGCAAGTTGGTCCGGAGTGGGGGGGGGTTAAACCCCAAATTAGGGGGGGGGTTAAAATTCGAGAAACGCAAAATACCCATATCGTTTTTTTTCTGGAGTGCATTTTACCCATATCGTTTTTCGATTTTGAAGGAAAAATAGGTAAAAAACGCTAATTTAAGGTCAAAAAGCCCTTTTTACTGCATTTTTGAGCTTTTTATTGCTTAAAACATTCATTTGGACCTCAAAACTTAAGTTTGGAGGCAGTTAGAAGTCATTTTAAAGACATTTTTTTTCTCTCATTTTTCCAAAATTGGGGGGGGGGGTTAACTTTTCTCCCCCCCCACCTCCTGAGTGGGGGGGGGGTTAAACCCCACTTCTCAGAATTTGGGGGGGGGGGTTAACCCCCCCCCCAACCCCCCCCCCCCCCGTGCCCATGTATGCCCATAGATGTTTTTTTTGGGAGGGACAGAGGGATCCACCCCCTCCAGAGCCAAAATTTTGGACCCCCCCCTAAAAAAAGACCTAGCCCCCCTCCTCCCAAAGCTCTAACGCCTTCCGGCCTGACCTCCCTTGCGAGGCTGATCCCCCTCCTCCCGCCTCCCAACCAATTTGGAAGTATATTTTTTGGATTGGAACCAATCCAACCAATATGCATACGTATGCATATTTTTATAATTTTTTTTAAATTACCGCACCGCATATATTTTTTAATTATGAATAGGTTTGCATATTGGTTGGATCCAAACATATCCCGTATATTGCTCTTTATTTCTCATTGTTTTATAAATTAATTTTCATATATTCTTGACTGTAATTAATTTATTGTTAAATTTTAAATGTGTTTGATTTAAAACTCAAATCCACGCCATTGAGCACCCCTTAAACAATTTTTTGGCTATGCCACTGACCTATTCCAAATCCTCTAAAACTAAATTTGTAAATTTCTAAAATTATAATTTATTTGTTATTGTAAACATACGAATACTCTCGATAGGTGTATTTCAAAAATAGAGCAGCTATGGTTTATACAAAAAATAGGGTTTTTATTGACTCATTAATTTATCTCCTAAAATTTAAGATGAGGAATTTTTATGATTTTATTATAATGCCGTCGTTGTCGTACATACATCAAAGCAACGGTCATATGAAGACGGTACTCACCACGGGTTCACAACGGACGTGACAAGCGATCGTCATAGAGTAGTTAAAGATTTAAAGTTGATTTATTTCGCCGCCGTTTTAAAATTTATTTGTTAAAATTTTCACCATCGTGAACATTTAGGGAGATAGTTCCCAACATGAGCGTAGCCAGGTGGGGAAGAGGTCCAGGGGGTCTAGACCCACTTACCCTTTTGGGTCGGCAAGGGTAAAAATCTGGGGTTAGACCCCCCTTTTTGTGTCGGCAAGGATAAAAATTTTGGTGTCCAGAACGGCGATTTTTTTTTTTAAATTTTCTCGCGCTTCGCTCTGCTCGGCGCTTGATTGTTTAATTAGTCTCTACTTCCAAATTTGCGTTACTTTGTTTTGTAATTTTGGTACAACCACGATGGACCCCTTTCCCTTTACATTGTTGGTATTGGTAAGACTAAACAAGTTAAAAGGTGAGGGAGAAATAATTTTAAATACATTTTCCCAAACTTTGCGTTGCTCAGCCGTAATTCATTGTTCCCATTGTTAGTTGTTACATAAATAATGTTTTTTAAACCGAAAATTTTAGGGGATTAAATTGTTTTAATTTTTTTTCATTTTTATTTTTATTTTTATGATGACGCCATTTTTGACATATAATGACGCCATCGTTGCGAATTTTTTGCAGTTTTTAGTCTATTTCAATGTATTTTAAGCCATTTTAGACCTATTTTTACCTTATTTTCGCTTTTTTTGCCCATTTTTTTCTCTTGTCCCTTCTTTTTTCTTCTTTTTTTGTTTCTCCCTTGCTTGCCCCCCTCCGTTTTATTCAGAGGGATCCACCCCCTCCTAGAACCAAAATTTTGGACCCCCCCCTCCTAAAAAAAGTCCGAGCCCCCCTCCTCCCAAAGCTCAAAAGCGGTCCGGCCTGACCTCCCTTGCGAGGCTGATCCCCCTCCTCCCGCCTCCCAACCAATTTGGAAGTATATTTTTTATTAACTGTCAAAAACACGGTTTTTTAGTCAAAAAACTATGCCTGAATAGGCGGTTTTAGTACATAAAATTTAATATTAGACCTAAAAACACTTAAATTATTGAGTTAAAAAAATCTTGTTAAAAAATTGGACCCCCCTGACCCCCTCCCTGAATTTGAAATCTTGCACCCGGGGTCGACCCCCCCCTAAAAATCCAGGGGGGTCCGAACCCCCCTGGACCTGGACCCCCTTTCCCTAAAAAATTTTGGCCTTCCACGGGGGGAGGGGGCAGTGCACAGGTCTGCTACAGATATTTTTTTTTGTTTTTTAAAAATTTTATTTTTGAAAAGTTTTAGTGTTTATATTTTTTTAAAATTTGTTTTGTGGTTGTTAAAAGTTGAAATTCAGGGAAGTAATAAACAAATTGATGCTCTTCAAAAGTATTACTTCAAAATTATTGAAAACTCTGCACTGATTAATGTTACACGATAAAACACCATAAATCAGGTATGGTTCTCCATATTTTATATGAATAAAATTAAAGATATTGTATGTGTGATAAAAATGCCTTGTAAAATCTGTTTAAAAGGGAACAAAGCCAAGAAAGTCAAACAAGTTTTGTAAATGGTTTATTTTTTCAGGGAGGTTAGATACATAAAAATTACAGGTTGAATTCTGATTTGATTATTTAGTTGTTTTGATTCTGTTTTGTAGTTGTAATTGTACTAGTTTTTATTTTTTTGGTATTTTTTTGCTTTTGTATTTTATAAGTAAATTTTATGGCGTTTTTGCTTAAAAATTGTTTGACAATGAGTTTTGTAACTTAGAAATTATGAATATTTTTGATTTTCATATATAATGTCAATTACAAATGCAAAAAAAACGTGTTAGCTGTAGTCCTAGCTGTCCTAGAGTCCTAGCTGTAGCACGCTGCCTAAAAATGAAACAGTACCCAAAAATTATGGCACCATTTTTTATCTATTGCGATGCCATCATCGCAATATTTTGCAGCTTTTGGCCTATTTTAATGCATTTTAAGTCGCTTTAGATGTATTTTTACTTAAATTTCGCTTTTTTGTCCTAATTTTCTTTGTTTTTCCCCCTGCTTGCTCTCCTCTTTTCAAAAAAATGCTCCTCCCTAATAAAACCCTGGGAGGGTGGGGGGTAGTGCAAAGGCCTGAAATAAATATTAAGCAAATTAAGCGTAAAAGCACTGAATAATATGAATTCAAAACTTTTAATTTAAAAATGTTTTCATTTAAAAAGCGTGTTTTATAAAAAATATTTAAAAAAATGTGTTTTTGTTTTGTTTTTTTTTTGTTTTACCTTGTCATTAGATAATTCTAATGCTAATTCAACAATATTGTATAGTTAAAGTTATTACCTGGTCTAATCGTTCTTTTTCAAAAGGTCGCGCTGGAGTTGAAAAGGTTTTTCGATGCACTGTTTTGATACGAGGCATTTCGTTTTTACAATGGCGTCAAGTATTCTAAAGATATATATGTCAGTTTTTAATTTAAGCAGTTCGTTTTTAAAATTTAATAAAATAATAATTTAAACTGGATATGCTAATAATTCTACACATAGATGCATAGGTGTTTTGGTCGGGTCACTAAGGGGGTCCACCCCCGGTTGGAAGACCAAATTTTTTTTTGGGAGGGGTCCAAGAGGGTCCGGCGGACCCCCCTGGGTGTTTAAGGGGTGTCGACCCCGGGTGTGAGATTTCAAATTTAGGGGGGGTCGGGGGGGGGGGGTCCAATTTTTTTACAAAATTTTTTTAACTCAATAGTTCAAGTGGTTTTAGATTTAATATTGAATTTTATGTACTAAAACCGCCTATTTAGGCCTAAAAAGTGTATTTAAACACTGTTTTTAACTAAAAAACCGTGTTTTTGACAGTAAATAAAAAAATATACTTCCAAATTGGTCAGGAGGGGGGAGGGGGATCAGCCTCGCTAGGAGGGGTCAGACTGAACCGCTCTCGAGCTTCGGGAGGAGGGGGGCCCCTGGATTTTTTCTAGGGAGGTTCAAAATTTTGGCACTGGCACGGGGGGTGGACCCCTCTGTCCCTCTCCCCAAAACACCTATGCATAGGTGCCCAACCCACTCCTGCTTAAAATAGTGTCGTTATCTATACTTATGATTCAAAAGTTTTAATACAAAAGTTTAAATGTTAGTATGAAAATTGTTATCACTGACTCCTCACATAAAAATTATGATTGAAAACCATATAAATAAAAGATTGTAAGTCATAATATTCCCGGGCCCAATTATTATATCCACGAAGACCTTACGATCTCCTTAAAACAATTTTTGTAAAAAAATTGTTATTTTTGTTGTATGTGTTTGGTTTATTATTTATTGCGAAATTATTTAAACACTGTTTATGCAAACGTAAACACTCTTTCAACTAAACAAACATTTTAAAATGCTTTATTTTCGTTTTTTCTAAGCCTAAGAAAAACACAAAAATCAAGCTAGCTACGATTTATCATGATAGTTTTATTTTTTTTTTTGAAAAAGATTTAAAAAAATCGATTAATTTTAATATGGGCAATTAACGCAACTTCTTTAAGCGTAATTTTTAACTTCATATCTAACGAATGGTCTATATATTTATAAGCTCTTTGCACTGGTCCAATTAAACAAGGGTAGAAGCGCCATTGATTGAAGAAAGGAAAGGATTGAACTCGGGGCTAACTCGGTTTCACTCCCCCTCTTTTTTCCTAAGCTAACGAGTTAAAACGAAGCCTTAAAAAACCCTAAAATTTGTTTAGTTTTCTTTTTTAGCTTTTTTTTTTCGCCTATCAACTGTAGGCAATTATATTACAACGGTTATCACCCGGTTTGTTAGTCTTTTCAATTATCAATATAATATATTATTATTTTAGCTTTTTTTTTTCTTTTTTCCTTTATTTTTTAATTCTGTGTTCCCCGAAACTTCTAGCGTCAAAGCCTATTTCCTTCTCCTGCGTTTGACCCCCTTTTTTCCCCCCTTTGAAATTTCCGAAAATATTTACAACTTTTTTAAACCCAAATAAAAGGGGGGGCTTTCCCCTTTTTTTTTTTTTTTTTTTTTTTTTTTAATTTTTTTATTAAAAAAAAAATAGGGGGGGGCCTCCCCCCCCCCTTTTTTTTTGAAATTTTAATGAAATTTTTTTTATGCTTAATGTTTTTAATTATAGCAGATCTTATGGAATTTGTTTTTTAACTAACAATATTAACGTTTTATGCTTTAAAGGTGCAGTATACTAATTCATGGTGTATTTTATTTTGCGTTTTAATTAATATTAATCGATGTATTAGGTCACACTGAGAAAAAAATTGTTTTACACCAAAAATTAATTCCCAACGGTTAACGAGTTATTAACAAGAATACTACTTGGTTATTTCCAATGTTGTTTTTTTATACACCACTTTTTAAAAAAAAGTTTTTTATTGGACGGATATTAATAAAACTTAATAGAAATCATACTTGGGTACCAAAAACCTTTAGTTTTAAATTTCGTTCAATTCAAAAGAGTATTTATTAAGTACTGTCATTTAAAAAAATTAATTTGCGATTTATAGTTGGTGTGTTTTTTGGTGTGTTTTTGTTTGCTTTTATTCTGGTAGTATTTGTTAGCTATTCAAAATTTTATTTTTAAAAAAAAGTGAACTGCCTATAAAATAAACATTTCATAAAGTGAACTGCCTATAAAATAAACATTTCATTTATTTATGTTTTACATTTTGCAATTATAAAAATCTTCTAAAACACACCATAAACCAAACACCAAACAATATTTTTTGAATATGATATTTTTAAAATGACATTATTCATCTAATACTTTTCGTAATTGCACCAAATTTAAAATTTAAGCTTTTTGATATCTTAGCATGAATTCTATGAAGTTTTGTTACTATCTGTTTAATAGAAATGTTTTATTTTGAAAAATGATGTATAAAAAACACAATGGAAATAACCAAGCTGTATTCTTGTTAATAACTTATTAACCGTTGAGAAAATTATTGGTGCAATACAATTTTTTTCTCAGTGTGACTTGATACATCGATTAGTATTAATTAAACAGCAATAAAAATACACCATGATTTAGTATACTGCACCTTTAATTTGCATTAAACAAACATTACAAAATTGTCTTTTTAATATTTAACTTAAGAAAAGGCAGTTTCTAATTTACAGCGTGCTAATTTTTCAGCGCGCTAAAAAATCATTTTTTGAACACGGTTAAATTAAGCGGAAACGCCTTTTTTAGTCAGCTAAACAGTTTTAAACATACATGGGCACGGGGGGGGGGGGGGGGGGGGGGTACGGCCCCCCCCCCAAATGATGAAGTGGGGTTTAACCCCCCCCACTCAGAAGTGGGGGGGGGGGGGGAGAAGAAAGCCAACCCTCCAATTTTGGAAAAATGAAGAAAAAAATGTCTTTAAAATGACTGCCTCCAAACTAAAGCTTTAAGGTCAAAATGAATATTTTAAGCATTAAAAAGCTCAAAAATGCAATGAAAAGTGTTTTTTGACCTAAAGTTGGCGTTTTTTATCTATGTTTCCGTCAAAATCGAAAAACGATATAGGTAAAATGCACCCCAGAAAAAACTATATGGGAAAAATGCGTTTCTCGGATTTTAACCACTCCCTAATTCTGGGTTTAAACTCCCTCCCCCACTCCGAACCAACTTGCCCATGTATGTTTTAAACGCCTTTTTTGTTTTTCCTAAGCCTAAGCAAAACCTAAAAACCAAGCTAAACTTTATCATGATAAAGTTTCAGAGTTTCAGAAAAATCAAAATCTGCCAGAAAATATGGTGTCCGGAAATTTGAACGCCAGCACTTGATCGCCGAGCATTTGACCGCCAGCATTAGAACGCCGCGCACTTGAACGCCGAGCATTAGACCGCCGAGCATTAGACCGCCGCAGTATTCTATATAAATTTTATGCAAATTTTTGATTTCCGCCACCTACAGAGAATTATATCAACACAGCACTACGACAGTATAAACTCCCTAAACCTAAAAAGTTTTAGTTTTTTTTTGTCTTTGCAAAACAAACTATTAAGTATAAACTTTTTGTTTAATTTTTAGGTTTTGCTTAGGCTTAGGAAAAAAGTAGTTATCTTAAAAAAAACACCATTAAATATAAATTTATCATAAAAATTTAGTTTGATTTTTAGGTTTCGCTTAGGCTCAGGAAAAACAGGTTTAAATTATTAACCTGATAAAAACTGTTAAAGAACACAGAGAAAATTATGCTAACTCTAAGCTTCAAGTGAGATACACTAATCATGGTGATCCATATATATTTGACATTATTGAGAAAAAGGTTTTTGAAAAAAAGGAAGAAATAGTCAAAACTCCATAGGAATTTTTGCGACCCAATCGCAGCACAACACAAATTAAAGCGATATGTTTTAATGCGAGGAGTCTCAGAAATTCCTTGATGGAGTTTGACATTCTATTATCGGGTACAGATGCAACATATAATTGCCTAAATTTTGATTTATTATTTGTGACTGAAACTTGGTTATCTCATGACATAAATAATGAATTAATTAATCCATTAAATAAATATCATTTAATCCGTTATGATAGGCCAAAAAGTAACTATGGTGGCGTTCTGTTAATATTAAAAATAATCACCAAATCATTGAAATAGATTTAAATCCAATATATGCAGATATAGAAATAACAGCTTGTGATATACTTTTTAAAGACTTAAAAATTAGAGCCGTTTGTTTATATAGGTGCCCTCAAACAACTAGACAAGAGGATGAATTAATTTCTGAATTACTCAGAAACCTAGTTTATAATTTTGATGGTAGTATTTTACTATGTGGAGATTTCAATCTCCCTGGGATTAGATGGGATAATATGGAAATAGTTTCAAACAGTCAAAATGAAGAAAACTATGTTTTTCTATTCAGTCAATTAGGACTTTCTCAGCTCATATAGCAGATGTAACTGAACGAAGTAATAAACAC
>JASAMX010019902.1:0-29949 GCA_030248175.1 Microlaimidae sp. YZB2_3 | reverse complement strand
GTCCTTGGTTCAGTTAGTGTATTGCTCTCAGAAATTTAGTGGATAAACTGCCGTTTCAATGCATAAGATATAATAGGCTTTACAAACTAAAGCATTTATCACATGACTAAATGGATAGCTTTTTAGCTATGCTTTTTTTAGCTAAGCAGAATTTCTGTTGTTACTAAAACAGAAATCCTGCTTGCTTAGCTAAAAACGAAAATTTTACATGGTACTTGCATAGATTAACACGGTCAAAAAGCAAGGGGTTTGTTTACCTCGCGGGTAAATGACATTTCAAAATCTAAGGGGGGGGTCAAACCATACATGGGCACGGGGGGGGGTTGGGTGGGGGGGGGGGGGTTAACCCCCCCCCAAATTCTGAGAAGTGGGGTTTTACCCCCCCCCCCCCTCAGAAGTGGGGGGGGAGGAAAAGTTAACCCCCCCCCCAAATGTGGGAAAATGAATAAAAAAAATTTCTTTAAAATGACTTCTAACTGCTTCTAAACTTAAGTTTTGAGGTCAAAATGAATGTTTTAAGCAATAAAAAGCTAAAAAATGCAATAAAAGGGGCTTTTTGACCTAAGAATTAAGTGTTTTTTAACCTATTTTTTCCTTCAAAATCGAAAAACGATATGGGTAAAATGCACTCCAGAAAAAAAAACGATATGGGTATTTTGCGTTTCTCGGATTTTAACCCCCCCCCCCTAATTTGGGGTTTAACCCCCCCCCACTCCGGACCAACTTGCCCATGTATGGGTCAAACCCCCTAGCTTTCTAGGGGAGATCGAACCGGAATGGAAAATTTTTAAACCTAGAGGGGGGTCAGGTGGGGTCTAATTTCCGAAACAAAATACTTTTAAACCATCAAATGTTTAATAATAGTTTTTTTATAAGATAATACTACATTTTATTGAATAAAAAGCGATATTTAGGTATAAAAAGGGTGTAAAAACATGAATTTGTGTTAAAAATTCACGTTTTTGGAAGAAAATTTAGTATAAAAAAAGTACTTAAAATTTTCTCGAGAGGAGGGGGGGGGTCAGATTTCAAAATCTACAGGAGGGTCAGGGGTAAAAAATTCGAAAATTTGAGGATCCGGAGGGGAGCTCCCCCTGGATTTTTTTCTGGGGGGGGGCAAAATTTCGAGGCTAGGGGGGTGGACCCCACCCCCCACCCTGCCCCCCTGTTCATCTATGAGTACTTGATGTAAAATTTTCGGTGTTTTTGCTTATTTTTTTAATAAATTTAAACTGTTAAGTTGTTTAAATTGTTTAAATGCCTAAAATTATAATTTACTTCGCTAATGTATATTTTTATAATGTCCTGAAGAAAGGTTTTCAATTTTTTGTTTAATGTCATAAAATTTTTATTAATTAATATTTTTTAGGAACAGTCAAGAATATAATGAAAAAATGAAACATCATAATTCAGCTTTGAAAAGATGCCATATAAACTCAATTAACATATAATTAAATACCCTTTTATTATTTATAAAATTAAAAAAAATGTCTTCAAGATTTGGTCCCAGAGCGGTGGGAACAGATGGTAGTGATTTTAGACATAGACAACTTGTAGCTGCTCATTACAGAGACAGGTAAAACTGTTTGGAGATAAAGAATTGTGGATAAGGTCTGGATTAAGACTGTAGGTAGGCAGTCTCTGGATTTTGTAGGGGGGGTATACCCGATCCCCGAAATTTGGGAGGGGGGGTGTCCCAAAAATTTTTTATGGGGTATACGGTATACCTCAAATACCCCATTTTTAGCGTTTTTAGTACTGAGACCGGGACCCCCGAATTTTAGGAGGGGGTGTCCGGGTTGGGTACCCCCAAATTTTAGGGCGGGGGGGGGGTGTCGGCTATAATCGAGATTTTTGGGGGTATAACCCCTCCCTCCAACCCCCTCTTCGCCCACCTATGATTATGACATAAGTTGAAAAAAATCTATGGAAATCACGTCAGCCGCCGCTTTTGTGGCAATCTAAGGAAACAGTAAAAATATTGTATTGGCCAAAATTTATTATTTAATTTTAAAACTTTACAAAAATAAACTATTTTCGTATCATTTTTTTTTATTTTTTTTTGGTAAGGAGTGAGCAGTGGCGTGCCCAAGATTTCATTTGGAGGGTGGGGGATGGTCTGGGAGAGGGAAATACCAACCTCGGAGGGGGTTTGGGGCATACATGGCAAGTTGGTCGAGAGTTTAGGGGGGGTTAAAGTTAAACCCCGAATTACGGGGAGGGGGGGGTTTAAATCAGAGAAACGCAAAATACATGGAGTGTATTTACGCAAAATACCTACAAAATACGAAAATTTTTGGAGTGCATTTTACCCATATCGTTTTTCGATTTGAAAGAAAAATTGGGTACAAAACGCTAATTTTAGGTCAAACAGCCCTTTTTATTGCATTTTTGAGTTTTTTACTGTTTAAAACATTCATTTTGACCTCAAAACTTAAGATTGGAGGCAGTTAGAAGTCATTTAAAAGCCATTTTTACATTTTTTTAATTTAAGGTGCAAACACTCTGGAAATTTTAATTACCGCTGATATTTATATTACGAAATTTAACTTAATTTATATCCTTTTAACTTTAAAACATGTATTTAAAAAAGGTTAACAAAAGTTTAATAATATTAATATTTATAGTATTTTATATAACATGTATATGCCTTCATTGTTCACTGTAGAACGGCATAACCGATTTCAAATTAAAAAACTAAAATAGATCAATTTAAACTAACTACCCGCGAAACGGAAAAAAATTGGTTTCTTGACAAATAATAAGCTTTTGGATTGGAAAGCACTTTTTGGAAAGCAAGTTTCTGCATTGATATTAAACAACAAAATTTTTCTCTGCCACAAAAAAATCCGGTTTCGCCGGATTTGGAGGGGGCGCCCCGCGCCCCCCTCCCTTGGGCACGCCACTGGGAGTAAGGATTTCAGTTTTACTAAAACTCATCAGTACTTACTGACGAGTACGACTGATGGTTAAAATGTTTATACCTTATATTAAAGTGAAGCGATTGACAATTAAAACGATTTTGGAATTATAATCGTAGGAAAAAAAGGCGTGAAGCACGGCAAGCGGGGTCTCGGTCCGCTCACCCCCATAGGTAGGCTGCCTCACGGATTTAGGGGGATATCCGATATCTAATATCCTCACGGATATTCCATGTTTAGCGTTTTTAGTATTTAACTGGGACCTATTTAACTGGGTACTTAATTTAACCCCCCCCCAACTTAATTTCTGAATTTTTTATCTATAATTCCTCCTAAATTAGGAGAAATTTTTATGCTGACCTCCGTTCGCTTCCGCTTCGAGAAAAATTAAGTATACCTACCCAGACGGTTTTTATTCTACATTTTTTTTTCCAAAGTTATCCGTAACACGCATTCGTATTTTTACACTTTTATGCATTATACATTTTTGCATTTTATTCAATAAAATATGTTAAATAATTATCCTTTGAAAAACAATGGCGTAAAAATATTTCGCTACGGACATCAGACCCCTCTCCTGCATGCCCTCCTTCAGATTTCAAATTTTTCCACCCATAGGTGGGCAGCCTCCCGGATTTTTTTTTGGAGGGGGCTAGGTCAGCAGGGAGATTATACCCCCGAAAATCCCGGTTATAGCTGACTCGGACACCCCCTAAATTTTGGGATACCCCAGACATCCCCCGTAAAATTTGAAGGGTCCCAGCATAGGTGGGCAGGGGGGGTTGGGGGGATTATACCCCCCAAAATTTCGGATTTCGCTGACACCCCCCCCCTTAAATTTGGGGTTGTCCGGGTCACCCCCCCAAATTCGCCTGCCAAAGAAAAATTTTTAAGTGTTATAAAAGAACTAAAAAATTTTTCCGCGCTTCGCGCGGAGTGTTTATTACCTTATTTTCCCGTTTATTACCTTTAAATTCCCCCGCTACGCGGGCAGTTTAAATTTCCCTGCTAGGCGGGCATTTTAAATTGGCAATTTATCTTAGTTTTTCAATTTCAAATCGATTATCCCATTCAATAGTTAAGGCATACATGTTTAATAAAACTACTATAAAACACTATTATCCTTTTTTCACGTTTTAAACACATGTTATAAATGTATAGTATAGCTATAAAAAACCTTAAATTTTGTAATTACTATCATTTGGAATTAAAATTTCTAGTTTATTTTAGCGCCTCAAATTATAAATTTTCTCCTCCGGGGGGCATTGTTCCCCCCGAACCCCCCTGACTGAATTTTTAAGATCACAGAAAATTATGTAGAAATTAGGTAAAAAAAAACAAAAGTAAAAATATGTTCACGCGATCACCAGGAAACGATTTTTAAGCCGTTTTTAGTATATATTTTAAAAAATTTTCGCCTCCGGCGGCTGGGGGGACAACCCCCAGCCAGACCCCCCGGCCGACGCTTCGCGTCGGCTGGCGCCGCTACGCGGCGCAGGCGGCAGTGCGTCGCGCCGCTTTGACAACACTTTTTCTCCCCTCCCCCAGACTGACGCCCCCGAAATGAGATTCTAAATGCTCCACTGCACATTTTTATTAAAAGAATTAAAAAAATAAAATTTATAAGTTGCAATAAGATCTTAATTTAATTTTACACAGTTTTAAAGCATTTATAAGCTTGTTTTACGTTTTTTACGCGTTTTAAGCTCATTTTAAGACAGCGCGGAAATATTGGGTACACCCCCCCCTCAAAATTTGGGTCTTACTGGACACCCCCCTAAAATTTGACCCCCCCTCTTATACCCCCCCAAAATCCGAGAGGCTGCCTACCTATGGGTCCCAGTACTAAAAACGCTAAAAATGGCGTTTTTGAAGTATACCCTAAAAATTATTTGAGACACCCCCCAAATTTTGGGAGTCGGGTATTACCTCCCCACCACCAAAAAAACAAAACCGGGAGGCAGCCCACCTATTAGGTGGAGTATACCTGACTCCCGAAATTTGGGGAGTTGCGTGTCCAAATTTTTTTTGGGGGTATACCTCAAATACCCCATTTTTATCGTTTTTAGTACTGGGACTCTCCAAATTTTAGGGAAGTGTCCGGAGTACTTTCAAATTTAAGGAGGGGGTGTGGGCTACTCTACTATAATCGGGAATTTTGGGGGTATAAACCCCCCCCAACTCTCCCTCCCTCTGCCCACTTATGTACCTCACATCGGGCGTGGACGTCCATCCCCACTGCAATAGTTCAGGTCCTCGGAGGTTAAACGGGAAAACATTTCCAAAAAAGGGGAGGGTCCAGGAGACGGCGATTTTTTCAACCACAGTTTGCGCTAAAAAAAGGCTTAAAAATTTTAATAAAAACAGGTGTAGAATGGCTTAAATTTCATAAAAGTAGATTAAAAAACTTTAAAATTTTCGCGCAAATAGGTCAACAAGTTCCATTTTCTATCAGGGGGAGGGTATATTTAAAGAAGAAGGGGCACAGCCATTAATAAAGGTAGAAGACTCACCAGACCGGGTTTTCCTCCCTCCTAGAATTCAAAGTACGATTTGCTCGCTGCCTGCTACTCAACTACTACTCAACTACTCAATGCTGGAAACCTGCTGGAACTATAATTGATTGCCTATGTTTAATGTATTATAATATACACATAGATATTTTCGAGGGGGCAGAGGGGTCCACCACCCCCCTAGAGCCAAATTTTCGAACCCCCCTCTAGAAAAAATCCAGAACCCCCTTCCCCCCCAAGCTCGAGAGCGGTCTGGCCTGCGCCTGACCCCCCACCCTAGCGAGGCTGACCTGCCCCCTCCTTCCTGACCAATTTAGAAGTATAGTTTTTTTATTTACTGTCAAAAACACGGTTTTTTAGTTAAAAACAGTGTTTAAATACACTTTTTAGGCCTAAATAGGTTGTTTTAGTATATAAAATTCAATATTAGACCTAAAAACACTTAAATTATTGACTTAAAAAAACTTTGTTAAAAAATCGGACCCCCCTGACCCCTCCCCTAAATTTTAAATCTCGCACCCGGGGGTCGGTGTCGACCCCCCTAACCAGGGGGGTCCGAACCATACATGGGCAAGTTGGTCCGGAGTGGGGAGGGGTTAAACCCCAAATTAGAGGGAAGGGTTTAAATTCGAGAAACGCAAAATACCTATATCGTTTTTTTTCTGGAGTGCATTTTACCCATATCGTTTTTCGATTTTGAAGGAAAAATAGGTAAAAAACGCTAATTTTAGGTCAAAAAACCCTTTTTATTGCATTTTTGAGCTTTTTATTGCTTAAAACATTCATTTTGACCTCAAAACTTAAGTTTGGAGGCAGTTAAAAGTCATTTTAAATACATTTTTTTTCTTCATTTTTCCAAAATTGGGGGGAAATTAACCGGGGGATTAACCTTTTCTCCCCTTCCCCCTTACTTCTAAGCGGGGGGGTTAAACCCCCCTTCTCAGAATTTGGGGGAGGGTTAACCCCCCCAACCCCCCCGTGCCCATGTATGGTCCGAACCCCCCTGGACCCCCCTAAAAAATTTTGGGCTTCCACCCGGGGGTGGACCCCCTAGCGGGCCTAACCAAAAACATCTATGAATTTTCATCTAGGCATTTTCAGACCGTGCACAGGTCTGCATAGGTGTTTTTGGTCGGGTCCGCTAGGGGGGGTCCATCCCCTGGTGGAAGGCCAAAATTTTTTAGGGGGAGGGTCCAGGGGTCCGGACCCCCCTGGCTTTTTAGGAGGGTCGACCCCGGGTGCGAGATTTCAAATTTAGGGGGGTCAGGGAGTAACTCAATAATTTAAGTGTTTTCAGGTCTAATATTGAATTTTATGTTCTAAATTCGCTCTTTTAGGCCTAAAAAGTGTATTTAAACACTGTTTTTAACTAAAAAACCGTGTTTTTGACAGTAAAAAAATATACTTCCAAATTGGTTGGGAGGGGGGGGGGAGGGGGTTCAGTCTCGCTAGGGGAGGTCAGGCCGGACCGCTCTCGAGTTTTGGGGGGAGGGTGGGCCCCCTGGTTTTTTTCTAGGAGGGGTCTAAAGTTTTGGGCTCTAGGGGGGGTGGACCCCTCTGCCCCCCCCCAAAAAAAACACCTGTTTTTTCCTAATGTAAGATGGTTTAAAAATTAAAATTTATTTAAAATAATAATTTTTTAAAATTTTTTAGTGTAACAAACAAATTTCGTCTAAAAGTGGTTCTTTTTCTTCACTTCACATTGTTTCTACTGGTCAGCCAACTGTCATTAACTCGCTAATAGAAAATTAGGTGTTGTTAAATTAAATTTTTATTTTGGTAAGTTTTAGCCCTGCCTGTACCTGTTGTTTTTCATAGCCGGGGCATCAGGTTATGCCCTCTAAGAACCTCACCACATCCACCCCCACTAGTCTTTCCCATAGATTTTCTGTTTTGAGTGTCGTTGGATGTTGAGGGCGTAAGGAGGTTTGCCCCTACAGTGGGGGCATTCGTTTTTAATGGAGTTGTTGATTCTGGATTTGAACGAGTTGAGGCGGTGGAAATGTCCGGATCTTAGTTGTGCTAGAAGGATTCTTGACTTCTTGGGGAGTTGTTGCTCGCTTATGTTGATTGGTGGCGGTTTTCTTTTTAATAGTGCGTTAGGCTGGAGTTGCGAAATGTTTTCTTTGGCGAAATATGAGTGGATGTTTGATTGGATGGTTTTTTCTGTAAGCATATGGTTGTAGCATATGGTTTTTGGCTGTTGTTCCAAGTTTTGATTGGAGAGTATGTTTCATCTCTCTTGGTCTATGATGAGAAAATATCACGTGCAGAGAAACACATGACGCAACTAAGTAATAATTGGTTACATAACCGCTGAAAACTTTTTTTTAGATTTTTCTCGCTCACGGGTTTATTGTTTTATTTTTTCCTGGCGGAGAGCGGTTACGCCTTTAATTTCAGCCTGGAAGACTTTAGCTTTAGTCTACCACTTTTTTGAATTAAATTAAAAAAAATAGCCTAATAAACTATAGTTTTAGCTGCGCAATAACATATGTTTATAATCATTCCGTTGCCGAGATATACTTTTTTAAATAAAAAATAATAAGAAGAAGAAGATGAATTTAAATTACAAAATTTACCCACGTTGTTTAATTATAGTTAGTGCGGTGCAGTTGCGCTCCAGACAAAGTTTACCTACGTTCTCTAAATATAATTGGCGCGATGCCGTGCGCCAAGCCAAATAATAATAAGATGATGAACATGAATTACAAAATTTACTCACGTTCTCTAAGTAGAGTTGGCGCGGTGCCGTGGGTTAAATTGCAGTATGACATCCCGCACCACCGATGATTACCGGCGCGTGGCGCTCCCGCGCCATCGACGCTGATTATTATTTTTTAATAAATAAAACTTTGAATTAATTTTGTCATAAGCAATGCAAGAATTAAAAAAGTACTCTGTTGTTTTCGCCGTTTTCCGCGCGGTTGAAGCAGATGGCGCTGGGAACTGGTTCCGTTTCTGCCACCAATTAAAACCGGTCTGCTTTTTTGGTGCGGTTTCTATGGATGGATGTTGGTTGTCTGCTCTGTACAATCCTTATTGTTGCCAAAAGGCTGTGATTGTGCGGTTGCGAGTTTTTATTTGTCTTTTTTTCAATTTTTTATTTTGATCAATAAATCGATAACAAGGACCTAAATGAAAAAAGTGCTTCCTAAGAAAGTTGCGTAATTCCTTCTTCTTTCTAATGAGCCCATGTTTATTTTTGGTCAATCAGTAACGAATGAGGAATATCGCTTTTAAGGATGGAGCGTTGGAATAATAATAATAATAAGAAGAAGAAGAAGAAGAAGAAGAAGGTTCTGAATTTCAAAATTTACCCACGTTCTCTAATAATGGTTGGCGCGGCACCACTGGGCTAAATCGCCCCGTTTCGCTCCCGGGCCACCCATGATAGCAACGTTTTTTTATATTTATTTTATTGTTAAAAAATGTTCTTTTACCAGGTGGTAAAAAGTTCCGTGGGGCAATAGAACCACAGCATTACGCCAACCATAGTAAGGAAACGTGGATAAAATTTGTAATTCGTGTTCTTCTTATTATTAGATTTTTTTTAATTTCATTTTTGAGAGATAATAAAACTTTCTATGGGTTATAAACAGTTCATTTTTGAACACAATTATGACCTTTCGAACACCCAAATTTTTTAAAAATGACATCCTACGTGATTTTTATCCAATGCTTTAGTATATTATCATATTGTTTCCTGCAGAATTTTTTATTCGTAAGTTTCTAATGGAAAGTTTCATTCAGTGACAAGTCAATTAAAAGCCATCTTTTTCCTTCTTTAAGACGCTGCGCACTGCATAAATTTAGAGAAAACAGGTTCCTATCTGATCTGTTTGATGAATATATTTCCATTGCGCTAATTTTCGATAATGAATAAGTACTAAAACCGGTAAAAAAAGAAATGTCAGTAAGTGGAAAGGTTTGGCCTTGTTATAATAGGTTTTGTTTTTAAATAAATAAATTCAATAATTTTCAGTTGCCACATACGATTTTTTCTAAATTTTTTTATCGGTCCTATAATTGTTATTTTAATACTACGAGGTTCGCGCAAGAGTAGCGAAAAAAAATAACTAACTTTCTCGTTCTTTTTAAAAGCAGAAACAAGTTTTGTATGCCTATTTTTGTTTGGCTTTTTTTAACTTTTATTATTAAATTGTCCGAGTACACAAATTGATGTAAAAAATTGAAATTAAAAAAATTTAAAAAAATAAAGTAAAAATAAAATGTGATAGAAAATTTTGGCTTTGTATTATAAATGCATCACAATAACTTGAAGGTGTAGGGTAACTGACTTAATTTCGGCCACGCCTTAATTTCGGCCACCAATTTAGGGTGTTAGAAAATTGGCTTATTTTTAAAACACAAAAGAACTAGCATAAAAGTAACTGGATGAATGTTGAATAAAATGTTTTCGCAAAGATTTTTTATTTGTGTATACTGTCATTTGCAACACTTTCATACAAACAGTGAATTTTTATGTGAATTTCCCTAATTTTTGCTTTGTGTTTAAACTGCATCAAATTCTAGAAGAGAAGCAATATATAACCTTAAAATATTTCTATTTAAGGCTCAAAGTTGTTAATTTTGATGTTTTGATATTTTCTTTCAAAATCATTTTGCAATGCGTTTAACCAACTGCTCATTTTAAGATTCCGTTAATTTCGGCCACCAGAAAATTTCAGGTGAAAGAACCTGACGTTTTTTGCTGTTTTTAAATATGATCGTACTACCGTATTTATAAAGAAATATTTTTGCTCGTTTGACTTTGTTTTGACGTTTTTTTAAGCCAAAAATAAAAATTGAAACAAAAAATACAAATTATTAAAACTTGTTTTTTAAGGTTTTGAGCATAAATTATTTAAAGTCTTGCTAATAAGTATTAAAGTTCGCAAACAGGAGAAAATTAAGTTATATGTTGCCGAGAACGAATACCTAAGGGTAAATTTGCAACCTTTAGAAATTTTTATTGTTCGTTTAAGCAATAGTTATGGCCAGTTTTTTGTAGGTGGCCGAAATAAATGGCACGCGCCTTAATTTCGACCACTTTAAAAAAATAAGTTTAAGCCTTCACTGATTTTTAAGTGTAACAGAAATATCCAAATTTTGCACCGGAATAACAAATATAGCTATTGTTTGATTTTTAGGCCAAATTTTGGCTTGATTGAAAAAACCAGAAAAAACTTATTCAAAAAAATAAAAAAGGTGGCCGAAATTAAGTCAGTTACCCTACGTGCAGTGTTTGTTGTGGATTTTTTTTATTTTTAATTAATACCAATCGATTTAATATCAAGTCACACTGAGAGAAAAAAATGTATTACTCAAAAATTACTAACGGTTAACGCACTTAAAATAAATGTTTTTTATACACGACTTTTCAAAACAAATCATTTTTATTGAACGAATATTAACTAGATTTATTAGAAACAACGCTAGGGTATCAAAAAAGCTTAAGTTTCAAATTTAGTTCAATTCCCAAAGGTATTAAATAGATACTGGATTTTAAAAAATATTTTTTACCTGTTTAGCTTTTTTAGGTTTTTAGGTTTTTAAATTTAATGTGTTTTTTTCCTGTTATTCTGATTATACCAGTTACTACAAAACTAAATGTTACTTTTAAAAAAACAAACCCTTTATAAAAAGCATTTTTTTATTAAAAAAATTAAGTTTTAAATTTTGTAATAGTTAAAATATGTTAAAAACGCCGTATACCAAAAACTAATGTTTAATGCATCGTTTGTTTTCAAATTTTCTTATAATTATATAATTTAAAATTTAGAAATCGGAAATGTCTTTTTTAGAATAAAACTTTTTCGTAATATCAGAATAACCCAACAAAAAAATACACATACCAAATGTAAAAATTTTAAAGTGGGAATTTCAAATAATGTGGGGCATTCAGAAATTTATATTTGTTTTTTTTTCTGACGTGTTGGTTATTACATCCATGTTTTGGTAAGAGGGGGGAAATCTCAAGCAAAAACTATTTGGTTCTTTATTCGTGATATCATAAGTGTTTTAAACTTTTTCGTAATATCAGAATAACCCAACAAAAAAATACACATACCAAATGTAAAAATTTTAAAGTGGGAATTTCAAATAATGTGGGGCATTCAGAAATTTATATTTGTTTTTTTTCTGACGTGTTGGTTATTACATCCATGTTTTGGTAAGAGGGGGGAAATCTCAAGCAAAAACTATTTGGTTTTTTATTCGTGATATCATAAGTGTTTTTATTCCCCATATTGTAGGGCATTTTTCTAATAAACAAATATTAAAACTTCACATATTCATTAAGTAATGAATAATGTATGGAACGATAATTTTGCTGTGCATTTTAAAACTCCGGTTGGCTTGGGGCAATTAGAGCTCGGTGATTTTATAACCAATTTAACTTAAAACTAATGTTGGTAATCTAAGCAAACCTTAACTTAAACTTAAATCAAGCTGAAAATTCAATACAATCATAAATTTTAACGTTTTAATACGTATAAAATTGCTTGGCTCTAACTTCTACTGGTTTAATCAATCACAGTTCTCCAAAAGTTTTTTTAGCTGCAAAACGCTTACAGGCGTAAACTATTCCGGAAAAGAGAAGGATAGGGTGACGTGGCGTATCTATTCATTCAGAAGTATGACGGAAATAAGCTTAAAAACATCCGCCCGGGCGCGTCTGTTGGCCCTGGCGTGCGTGTACGTGTTCGTTACCATGACGCCCGTCATGATGTCCGCATACGTGCCCAACACGGCGGAGTTCGCCATCAAGGACTACATCAAAATCGCCTACTACGGCACCCGCAACCTTACCGGTAAGTTTTAGTCCTTGCTGAACCTGAGTCACAAATTTTGGAAAAGATGTCTGAGAACTATAGTGTTGTAAAAATTTACTTTTAGTTTTACTTAAACTAATAAAAGTAATTGATTTCAGATTACTTTTAATTGATTTAATTTCACGTACTTTTATTTTTACTCTTACTCGACGTTTGTAATTTCAATTATACTTTTACTTTTGGTACGGGGTTTTTAGAGCCACAAGCAGGGAACTTGAAGCCATGAAAAATTTTTGGGAACTTGGAGCCACGAGCAATGGGAACTCGGAGCCTTTAAGAAAAAATTCGTATGGGGTTAGATTTAGGTTTCACTTAGTCTTAGGTAAACGTTTTAGCGATTTTTACTTTCGGCTTCAAGTTCCCTACTTACGGCTCCAAGTTCCCCACTTACGGCTCCAAGTTCTCTATTTTTGGCTCCAAGTTCCAGCTCTAAGTTCTCAAGGCTCCATCGACCCTAAATCTTTACTTTCACTTCTACTCGGATTTTTTTCTTAAACTAATTTATGTAAAATTCATGTAATTTAAAAACTACATTCCCTATGGGCTTGTTGTAAAATGAGTGGCGGAAAACAAAGCTCTGGACCTTCAAAAACTGCTGTTTTTCTCCGTTTTAAAATTATTTTTATTATATTTTTACTGTTAAAAATAGTTCTTACTTTTACTTTTATTTTACTTAAAGGTGCGGTACCGAGTCAAACTTTTTAACTTTGATTTTGATGATTTTTCGTGAAAACGTACCACTCCACCCAATAGGCCACAAAAATTTTTTCGCTAAAATATCTTTATGGGTTCAGGAAATATGACAAAAATAACGTTTTGCGAAATTCTGTACTTGAAAGATTTCTCAATGAGTATAAAATTTTAAGTTATAAAGTTTTACTGAAAGAAATCAACTACTTTCTACTTTATTTTATACCTTGATTGTTAAGATTGGTGCAGTATTTTTTTAAGATATTGCGTCTCTCGTACAAAAAACCCTCGATTTTGTCGTTAAAAACACCAAACGACGGCAGTGATTTGATTAATAGGAAGAAAGGGGTGGGGATATTATTAAGAAGAAACTAGCTAAGACCTAACAATTTTAAAATTATATAGTAAAACTGTTTGCCCAACATTTTTGTCTCCACTTCGTATTTTTAGCGAAAAAATCGGAGGTTTTTTATATAAACACATCGTAGTTAAACCGCTCATCTTTTCATATAACATGTAAGTATAGCCGGAATCCAGCGCGGTAATTATTATAAAACCGCACATCACCGTTTAATTACAGTAAATATCGTGCTGGGTGCCGGATATACTTACATGATGAGCGGTTTAACTACGAGGCGTCAATACGAGTAACACAATATCTCGAGAAACATTGTTTTGATCTTAACAATCAAGGCATATAATTAAAGTAGAAAATAGCCGCTTTTTTCAGTAAAACTGTTATAACTTAAAACTTTATACGCATTAAAAAATCCTTCCAGTACAGAATTTCAAAAAAACGCGATTTTTTTTTTTTTTGAGGGGGGGGAGGTGATATCTCCTGAACCACCAAAGATATTTTAATAAAAAAATTTTGTGGGCTATTGGGGGCAGGAGTAAGGTTCTCGTAAAAATGGTCAAAATTGAAGACAAAATGTTTGACTCGGTACGCAACTTTAAATAAAATTCTGACCGTTACTTTTATTTTTACTTTACTTAAATTAAAATTTTTCAAATTACTTTTATTTTATTTAAAATATTCGAAAATCATTAATTTTTACATCAATACTCAAATGTTGGAAAAAATGCCTGGGAACCCACTAGAAAAAGTTTTAACAATTTGTTTGAGTACAACATTTTAAGTATCAGTTAGCCTGGGAGAAAGTTTTTTTTGATTACCAGAAGCCATCTCTGCTATAATAGGACACTTTAAATTGGAGTGGTTTGACATTACGTCATTTTGTTTGCATATATCACCATCACCACTATGTTTGCTGTATATCCAGTGTTTGCTGGAGTGATTTATTGTTTTTTATTATTGATTACTTACTTATTTGTTTGCTAAGATGAACTGCTTTAAGACTACATAACATAAACCAATTTGTCGATTTATAACAGAACCTATTTACCAATTCAATATTTTTACTTGTTTTAGAATCACAAGACACCACGCTCAACTATCTTTGGTCTTTTTACGTTGCAGAATATAATCTGGGTGCCGTATTTGCGGTTATTTTTTTCCAGGGGGCAGCTGACAGGGCCGGCCGTAGGAAAACCGTACTTGCTACTATGTTTATAGAAGTACCACTCCACATAATACAAGCTATTGCCAGAGATTTGCATGCCCCTGTTCTTCTTTATATTGGCAGATTATTGTCTCATATTGGTACGTTTATATGTTATATTACTGTTTAGTGAACATTAGTTTTTACTGAACAAAGATGTTAGTGATGTTTCTGCCCTCCAATATAATGCTTCGGGGCTCCGGTCTAAGCATAAATCATAAGAAGCTCTGGGCTTTTCGTTTAAATTAACAAATTTAAGCTTATTTGAAGTCACTCTATCTGTATTTTTAAGATTAGTCCTATTGTTTTTAATAAATTTGAAAGAATAATGAGAAAATAATCTATGGCGTTACTCGGAAAACCGGAGCTACGCTCTGGAGATGCCAAACAAGCCCAGATTGTCTGGCAAAGATTTTTTCTAGCCCAGACTTTGTCTAAAACCAAATATTTTCTTTTTGTAGTATCTGTAAAAATTAAAAATATTAAAAATTGAAAAAAAAACTAAATAATGGACTAAAGTCACATAAGAGATATTCAGGTGGGAAAGTGCGTTTGCAACTTTCACATCACCTTATCTTTTCATACATTGTTATGCAACCCAAAACATAAGCCTTCCTCCCACGGTAAGGTGCATTCTGACCAAAAGTAGGCCTAGGGACTAGATGTGAGATAGGAAAAATAAATTATTGTGTTTCTACATTTGTAAATCATATACTAATCTTTATTTATTATAGGGAAAAGCACCAAAAGGGAAAATCAAGGAACACCAGAAGGGAAAATCAAGGAAACAAAATGGACAAATTAAAACTCTTATACAATATGTACTTGAACCAAGTACTACATATAACGTATTGCTCTTTTTTTTTATTTTTTTTGTTGCGCGGCCACACTCGCAGTGCGAAAATAATCGCAGTGCGAATAAAGCATCATAAAGTGCGAATGAAGTCGCAGTCCCCACTGGGAGAAAACTAACAATGAGATACAAATCGCAGCGTGGCAAAACTAGCAGTAAAAGTCAAAATATTGCGAGAAAAGTCGCACACGAATTCAAAAGTGCGACTTTTCTCGCAAAATTTTGGTCAAAAATTTAGTGTACAGTCGGACATTCTCTTGTGTTATATATTCTTGATATTAGTAAGAATACATAACAAGGAATAATTGTGATTAAATTTCTTCCCTATCCCTACATCGCTTTGACAGAAATTTAATCCCCCGGGGGGTTAAATTTAAACCCCGAGGGTCAAATTTGACCCCCCGGGGGGTGAAATTTGACCCCTTTAGTTGGTACGCAAAAAACTAAAGGAGGTGAATAAAAAAATCACAAACACATGAAAATTAAGAATTAATTAAAAAGTATTAGACTGGTCGATTACTTTCTGATTTAGGTATTTTAAAAAAAGACAACATAAAATTGTAGCTCATAGATGATTTAAATAAAATTTTTCCACCATCTTCTTTAAAATTAAAAAAATTAATTAAAAACTGAGCACAAAAAAAAATTTTAAGAAATACCACTCTAAATTTGTTTGGAGTTTTATGCAGAATAAAATTATTTCAAGATTTTTTTTAAATCATACAAAACACGTAACACAAATCGAAATATTGCTTGAACACAACGAGCATCTTTGACGAAATTCTCGTTAGGAAGGAAAGTATACAACGGTTTTTAGCGTCTAAGTTGTACGAACTGCGATAGCCCAGTGGTTCGGGCAAATGTTTTTGTTTTGCCAGGTCCCGTTCGAATCCCCTTCTAAGGTTCGAATCCCCTTCTAATCGAGCGTTATTTTTGTTTCTTTTTTTTAAAGTTTTTTTGTGTTTACACCTATTTTAAAATCTTAATTTCTATATTTTTGTCTAATTATTCTTAAAATATTTGTTTGTGTAAAAGGTTTTTAGCGTCTAAGTTGTACGAACTGCGATAGCCCAGTGGTTCGGGCAAATGTTTTTGTTTTGCCAGGTCCCGTTCGAATCCCCTTCTAAGGTTCGAATCCCCTTCTAATCGAGCGTTATTTTTGTTTCTTTTTTTTTAAGTTTTTTTGTGTTTACACCTATTTTAAAATCTTAATTTCTATATTTTTGTCTAATTATTCTTATATATTTGTTTGTGTAAAAGGTTAATAATAAATGCGAATAAATAAGATTGATTTCAAAATAACTAAACTTAGGCATTTTTTCTGGTAAATAATTTTAAAACTTTAATGAAAGGACCTTTATTCCTGGTTGTTCTTTCATAAAATTGTGAGTTTTAGTCAATTGTGGATTTATTTTTATATATTTCTATGTTTTTACATTTATTTTCTTTTTTTAATAATACAAGTGTTATTTTTAGCTTGTTTTGGCGGGTTTTTTTATGCCTTAAGAAAAGGCTGTCAAATTTGACCTCCCGGAGGGTTATATTTGACCCTTGGGGAGTTAAATTTAGCCCCCCGTGGGGTCAAATTTGACCGGGGGGACCCCCGGGGGGTTCAATTTCCGTCAAAGCGATGCGCGGATAGGGAAGAAATTTAACACACAGTGATACCTTCTTTGTTATGTATTGACACAAGTGTCTCTTTTAGCTTTTTTGGCGGGTTTTTTTATGTCTTAAGAAAAGGTGGTCAAATTTGACCTCCCAGAGGGTTAAATCTGAACCCGGGGGTTAGATTTGATCCCCCAGGGGTCAAATTTAACCCCCCGGGGGTCAAATCTAGCCCCCCGGGGGGGTCAAATTTGACAGGGGTACCCCCGGGAGGTTAAATTTCTGTCAAAGCGATGCGCGGATAGGGAAGAAATTTAATACACAGTGATATATTCTTTGTTATGTATTCTAGATATTAGGAAATTCCCTTACTTTATTTATGCAAAATTTTTATTATTATTGCATCCAAATACACACAAGAAAACAATAAATCAGAAACTATAATATAAAACATAAAAACGTTAATAAATTTTTTTTTCATTTAATTTGCTTTTATGCTTTTATATTTTTATAATACTACTGCTCTATTTTAACTTATAATCCTACCAAAGATTTATTTCATAAAACACTGCATTTTTTACTAATATTGGAGGACTTTCACGAAACAAACTCCTATATCACTCACGGACTTCTTCTTTTTATAAAAAGTGCCTAATTTGATTTTTATATTTGGGCTTTTTGATACCAAGGGCCCTATTTTATAAAAATTTTTCTAATTGTAAATTAATAAATGCATTTAATTTCTCCTTATTTTATTAATTAAAAAATATGTACGTAACTATGGATTTTACGGAATTTACAGAAATGTACTTTTTTAACTTCTAAAAATGTATTTTTATTATTATATTTTTTAACTAAAAATACAAAAGAAAAATATGTGTTTATTAATTTACAGCTGGAGATTAATTACGAGCAATTTTTATGAAATAGGCCCCAAGTCTACATTTTCAAAGGCTTCAGCCTGAACGGCTGAGTATTAAAGTGAAGTTTTATATTCGGACGATTTGGAAATTTGATTCGTGAAAATACTCATTTAACTTATTTTTTCTAATTAGATTTGTAATTTACGAAGACCAGTATTTTATGAAACAGGCCCCTGGTGTTTAAAATCCTCAGTGATTCTTGCTCTTGTAAATAAAAATTAGATCACGTGCTCGAAAACGTCCAGTTTTTGGCGCAGAGGCAGAACGTGCGTGTTTTTTGTATATTTTTTGCCTATGTACGGAGATCAATTTTAAACTGAGAAATTATCAATATTGTTAGAAAAAAATTTATCGTTTAATGATATTGTTATACGCTATGCAACTAGATCGGAAAACGGTAAATATATGTATGGGAAATTTAATTTTAATTGTAGTTTAAATAAGTGTGTTAAAGTTTCTTCTTACACCGAGCTGCCAAAGGAGTAACGGAAAGAAACACTTTTTATAAGAGCTTAATTTCCCGAAAATTGTTTAAATGTAAATTTGCTAATGTTCGTAGTCTAAGTAGTTTTGAAAACCGTAATAATAAAAGGAACTCAATTAATTTCCAAAAATTCAGCCCGTGACTTTGGTATTGAAGTATCTGAAGACCTAAAATCATCTAAATATTGCCAAACAATTGCTAAAAAAGCTTTTAAAACTATGAACATTATTTTTCATTGTTTTTAAACTAAAAATATTAAAGCTTTAATAACCGCCTATAAATCATACATAAGACCTATAATTGAATACTGCACTCCAGTGTGGTCGCCTTATCTTTTAAAAGATATTGATCTAATAGAAAGCGTTCATAGAAAATTTACTAACCGCCTTTTTTGAAAATGTGTGTTAAACTCAAATTTAAGCTATATCGAACGTATGAAAACCCTAAACCTAAAGTCTTTGGAAGAAAGAAGAATTCATTTTGACCTAAAATTTTGTTTCTCTATTATTAAAAAACTTAACGATCTAGCCTTTGAAAATTTTTTTAGTTGGACATACTATAAAGGAAAAAATGATCATCATTTGAAATTAACAAAACAAATTGCTAAAAAAGACACTTTTTTCACTTTTTTTCATGTAGAGTGACCAAATATTGGAACACATTACCTTAAACAGTTGTTAATTCAAAAAACTTAAATCTATTTAAAACTAGATTAAATTATGTAAATTTTCAACTTTTTTTAAAGCTTAATAGACAGATTTAACGAAGCCTCAGGGCTCTTTGTGTTTGTTCCCTTTATTAATTTTTTTTACTTTTCTAACAAATATTTATTGATGTATCACATTGTGTTTTGTTGTGATTTTCTTTTTATATACAAAATATTCTACTCTGTAAATTTGTAAATGAATAAAAGAATTATTATTATTGTTATGTGTCGAATGCACAGTTAGTACTGAGTATTATAAGCTTTGTGCGAATTTAACTAGAAAAACAAACTTTTTTTCTGAAGATATACAAAACTTTAGAATCTAAAATTTTTCTAAAGAATATACAAAACTTTAGCCATCTTTGATGGCTTCGGCGTAAATCAAGGAATTTAATCTTGAAAAATCCAAATGTAAATCTGGGAAAAAACTCAAAACACATTAGACCTTAAACTAAAAACTAAACTGGAAACCAAGACAGGTAAAGCAGTAAATTTTAACAATTTTAAGAATTGGTCAAGTCCCAAGATCTAAACCCAATATATCATCAGGGTTTCATTTGAGTTTAGTTATACTTTATCATTGTATAAGTTTTTCTAAAAAAATAATTATATGAAAAATAAAGAAAATGTTGGTTTAAGTTGACTTTAAATTTCGATACACTAATTCTTTAAGTTTTTTTTGCTCATTTCTATTTTAAATTAGATCCAAAACAAAAACAAATTGGTTTTGACAATTTTCTTAACGTATAGAACACACATAAACCCATGAGTGAAATTATACAGACAGATAAAAGTGCAAACGTCTAAGTCTAAAAAGAGAATTAAATTATCGAACACGAACAAAATAACGATGCACAATTGTACTTACCAATTTGCTGCGAATTTCCCGTTAAAACTAACAAAACAAACAACAAGTAACAATTTCGTAGAAAAAAATTTAAGCACCAACCCATTCTGTGTATTATTTTTCAAGAATTAAAGAAATAACGAGCTGGTTTATACTGGCTGCAAGCTATGGATGATTTTCACAAGCGTAATATTGTATGTATTGTTTTTAATGGACCAAAGTTACGTGAGAAATAATTTGCATACAGTTTAGTTGTAAAGTGCGTTCGCAACTGTCAAAGCACCGTAATTTTTCTGTTAGAAAACCGCGCAAAAACTGCTGAACGTACTACTACTACTACTGAACTAACCATCATACGGAACGACCAATGCTTTTGCAAATTATTTCTTGATGGATTATATTTATTTTTTAATATAATGAACAGCGCTTAGCAGTTAAATTTCATGGCAATATCGACCGAAATCAGGTCATCTTATGATCGTTATTCGAACTTTTTTGATTTTACCGCAAAAACCTAAGTCCATGTAATGCCAATCTAAATGATTTAAACGTAAACGTACAATATCGGGTTTGTTAAAAACATCCACAGGCGTTTGGCTAAAGATATCGAAAAGCGGTAAAACAAATTTTATAACCAAATTTTCAATTTCAGTCATAAATAATTTTAATTTGTTCCATAATTATGCACAGATTCCACTTCCACTATACATGCAATCGGATTTTACCACGCTTGCAACCAGCTGAAATTCATTAAATGATAATCGAACGATGATTACTGACGCTGAAATCTTGAAGAGAAAATTAATGATAGCGTTTCCTTGGAAATTGATGAAATTTATCGACAAAGTTGTCAAGGTTACATTCATCTTTACAGCTGTGAACAATAATGGCATTCCACAAAAAACAAAACAAATAAAATCTGGTGAACTTTTTCAAATGTCTGGCATACAAAAGATGTATGTATTAGTTCTAAATTCCAAATACACGTCCGTCTAAAATTAACTTCCGAAAAATAAACATACAAATAATTTAAAAAGTTCTATAGGCAAATAAAAACTAATTGATAATTAACCTCGATAATTACAGTACAGTACTGAATCGACTATGTAACAACAAAAACATTTAAAATTATTAACAAAAGCGGTTTAATAGTAAAGATGAAAGCCCGTATTTTAATAATTATTTATCAAATTACTTAATTTAAAACCCAAATGCAAGTTTTTTAAGAGTTAAATTTGGTTAATTTTTGTATATTTTGTGAAAAGGTGGATTAAAAAAAATTCTGCGTTCCTATTTGTTTAAAAAAACGTCATAATTTTAATTGGTTCTCTCATGTCTGCATTCTAATTTACGAGATTATCCGAATATAATTCACCCATTGTAAATATAAACAGTTTCGTCTTAAAAATATATCATACGAATTGTCACACACTCATCATTCATACAAAAAACATAAAAAGAAAGAAAAAAACATGTGACTTTATATATTACTCAAATACATTCACTCCTGCCCTATCTGGGGCATTCTCTAACCGTAGCGTCCTAATTAAGGATATTTTTCAAAAAAAATTGTGACTATTCAAATTTAGATATCGGAAATAATTATGAGTTTTATAAATAAAATAGATTTATTAGGTTTATATTTATTTATTTTCAGAAAACTTTACCAATTTATGGAGAAGTTTAAGAGTGTTAAGCGCTTCCACGAAAAAATACAGTTGTAAAATTTTACAATTATAAGTTTTAGCAAGTATATTGGTAAGATAAAAAAAAATTTACTATTTAAATTTTGTTAAGATTACTTATTGCTTTTAGTTTAAAAGCCTTTATTTTTAAAAAGTTATTTTTTACTTTGCGAATGAAATGGCTAAAAATATTTAATTTTTAGATACAATATTTTGTCAATATAAGATATTCCGGTTTTAATAATTGTTGTGGCCTTTCAACCCACCCCCTTTGCTCTAAATTTCACAAAAGTGTTCTCTTAACGCCCCTACTACTCCAGTTTTTGCTAGGTCTATTAGGTAAAATGGTTTAAAACGTCCACCCCACCACCCCCCACCCCAAACAAAAAATCAAAACCATTGAAAGCCCCTGGTAAGGCAACCAACCATTTCAGCAAAAAGGTCCAATTAGAACATTTCACTAGCCTAACTAAATGGTTCCCCACTATTGTGCCCCAGTTAAGGCATTTAGCAAGTTTAACAAATTTTAAATTTTATATTTTCTTTTATTTTTGGTTCATATTTTACCTTGTGCTTGTTGATTCGTTTATATATAAGAACCGTTTTTTGTTATATTTAATTGTGTATATTAGGCAGAACCTCAGACCATCAAGAATAAAGTAGTAAAAAATACAACAACAATTTTTGAAAACTTATTTATTTTGTCAACATGCTGAGTGTATGCTTAAAATATTTTTATAAATAGTCGGTAGCTGAACAATCTTAAATATTTGAGCTTAAAAAAAATTCAAATTAACAAAACTTAAGCTTATTTTAAAGGGCGGGAATCTTTAATAAATCAAATTTGATTAATAATAGAGGGATTTTAACGAAACTTGGTAGAAAAAAGCTTAGGTTGCCAAAAACTTTAGTTTTTAACTTAAGTTTTCAACCCTTCCTTCTCTTTTATTAGTTTCATTCCAACAAGTGGAATCAAAAGGAGTAATCTTTGACAAAAAGTCGGCTATGATGTTATTTTTTTCGTCTATGTTTATTTTTATAATTAGCCTTGAAAAATGTTCTAAGAATAGAGCAGGAAAATAGGGCGATTTTTCCCCGGGCTTAAGTTTGACGGAAAAAATGTGTCAAAGATTGGTGCTGAGATGGACATTATGTGGACTATAGGAAATTTGCATTTGGTTTTTGGTTTGCATTTGGTTGCATTTGCATTTGGGCAGCTACTCAATAAATAAAAATTTCTACCATATGAAAATGATTTGTTTATACACTGATCTAATCACACAGCACTGTTGCATTTTTTTAGTTTAATAAAATGTCAATTGAAAAAATCATACTCACAACAATCTTTGACAAACGCGAAATCGCCACTTTTTTAATTAGAAGGTTATATTTGTATGTGTAAGAAACAACTATAAATTTGAAAAAGTGGCGATTTCGCGCTTGTCAAAGATTGCTGTGAGTATGATTTTTTCAATTGACATTTCATCAGACTAAAAAAAATGCAACAGTGCTGTGTGATTAGATCAATGTATAAACAAATCATTATCATATGGTAGAAATTTTTATTCAGTAAGCAGCTGCCCAAACCAAATGTACATTTCCTATAGACCACATAATGTCCATCTTAGACTAGTAGACATCTTTTCTGTCTAAACATACGCCCGGGGAAAGGCAATCGCCTCTTTTTATTTTCCAGCTCTATTCTTAGAGCATTTTTAAGGAGGCTAACTACCACTTTTTCTATGAATTATAAATTAAAAAATAGACTAATAAACTGAAGTTTTAGCTGCGCAATGACATATGTTTATAATCATGTATGAACCGAGATCTACTTTTTAACAGTTTTAATATTATCAATACTATATTTATTTTTGATCAATAAAAAGTAGTTCCTAAGAAGTATTGCCATTGCGCAATTTTCTACTATTTACAAGGAACCCATGGTTTTTGTTGTTTTTTTTATCAATCAGTAACGAGGGAGGAATACTGGTTTTAAGATATAAGCGTTTGAAAAATAATATAATAATAATAAGAAGAAGAAGAACATAATACTAAATTTACCCACGTTCTTTAATTATAGTTTGCGCGGTGCCGTGGGGCATAGTCTCCGTGTGGCGCTCCCGTGCCACCGATAATTTGTTTATAATAAAAATAAAAAATAAGAAGAAGAAGAGGATGAATTTATATTACAATATTACGCAACGTTGTTTAATTATAGTTAGTTCGGTGCTGTGGCGCTCAAGACAAAGTTTATTTACGTTCTCTAAATATAGTTGGCGCGATGGCGTGCGCCAATGATTGCAATTATAATTTTTAAAATAAAATAATAAGAAGAAGATGATGATGAACATGAATTACAAAATTTACTCACGTTCTCTAAGTATAGTTGGCGCGGTGCCGTGAGTTAAATTGCAGTGTGGCACCCCCGCACCACCGATGATTGGAATTATATTTTTAGAAATATAAATAATAATAAGTAGAGAAAGATGATAAACATAAATTACTAAATTTACCAGGTGCTCTACTTATAGTTGTCGCGGTGCCGTGGGGCTAAATCGCAGTGGGCGCTCCCGCGCAACAGATGATTGCAATTATTTTTTTGGTATAAAAAAATTAGAAGAAGATGATAAACATAAATTACAAATTTTATCCGGAGTCTCTAATTATAGTTGTTGCGGTACCGCAGGGTTAAATCGCAGCGTAAACCATAATAGAATACTGATTTTAAGATAATGAGGGTTAGAATTATAATAATAAATAGCAGAAGATGAACATAAATTACAAATTTTTTTTCATCGTTCTCTTATTATAGTGTGCACGGTGCTGTGGGGCTAAACCGCCGCGTGGCGTTACTGCGCCACCGATGCTTATTATTATTATTTTTTAATAAAACTTTAAATTAATTTTGTCATCAGTAATGCAAGAATTAAAAAAGTGCTCTGTTGTTTTCGCCGTTTTCCGCACGGTTGAAGAAAAAAAAGATGGCGCTGGAAACTGGTTCGGTTTCCGCCACCAATTAAAACCGAGGACCGTTATCTGTGTTGTGCGGTTTCTATGAGGGGCTGTTCGTTGTCTGCTCTGTGCAATCCTTATTGTTGCCAAAAGGTTGTTATTGTGCGGTTGGGAATTTTTATTTGTCTATTTTTTCAATTTTTTTATTTTGATCAATAAATTGATAACAAGGACCTAAATGCAAAAACTGCTTCCTAAGAAAGTTGCGTAATTCTTTCTGCTTTCCAATGAGCCCATGTTTATTGTTGATCAATCAGGAACTAAGGAGGAATATCGATTTTAAGAATTGAGCGTTAGAATAATAATAATAATAATAATAATAAAAAGAAGAAGAAGGAGATGAACATGAATTTCAAAATTCACCCACGTTCTTTAATTATGGTTGGCGCTAGCCCTGTGGCACTCCCGCGTCACCCATGATTAAAAAACCATGTATAATGTTTAATAAAATTTATATTCAGCAGATAAAATACGCAAAAATGCATTATATTCTGGAAAAATGCAACAAATAGTTTTGCAAATATTTTCTTAACGAAAATTTATTTTATACTAGCCTTGAAAAATGCTCTAAGAATAGAGCAGGAAAAAGGGGCGATTTTTCCCCGGGCGTATGTTTAGACAGAAAAGATGTGGACTAGTCTGAGATGGACATTATGTGGACTATAGAAAATTTGCATTTGGTTTGGCCAGCTGCTCACTAAATAAAAATTTCTACCATATGATAATGATTTGTTTATACATTGATCTAATCACACAGCACTGTTGCATTTTTTTTTAGTTTGATAAAATGTCAATTGAAAAAATTATACTCACAGCAATCTTTGACAAGCGCGAAATCGCCACTTTTTCAATTTGAAGGTTATATTTGTATGTGTAAGAAACAACTATAAATTTGAAAAAGTGGCGATTTCGCGCTTGTCAAAGATTGCTGTGAGTATAATTTTTTTCAATTGACATTTTATCAAACTAAAAAAATGCAACAGTGCTGTGTGATTAGATCAATGTATAAACAAATCATTATCATATGGTAGAAATTTTTATTTAGTGAGCAGCTGCCCAAACCAAATGCAAATTTTCTATAGTCCACATAATGTCCACATCTTTTCTGTCTAAACATACGCCCGGGGAAAAATCGCCCCTTTTTCCTGCTCTATTCTTAGAGCATTTTTCAAGGCTAGTCTACCACTTTTTTTGAATTAAATTAAAAAATAGCCGAATAAACTATAGTTTTAGCTGCGCAATGACATATGTTTATAATCATTCCGTTGCCGAGATATACTTTTTTAAATAAAAAATAATAATAAGAAGATGATGAATTTAAATTACAAAATTTACCCACGTTGTTTAATTATAGTTAGTGCGGTGCAGTGGCGCTCCAGACAAAGTTTACCTACGTTCTCTAAATATAGTTGGCGCGATGCCGTGCGCCAATGATTGCAATTATAATTCTAAAGTAAAAATAATAATAAAAAAAAGATGATGAACATGAATTACAAAATTTACTCACGTTCTCTAAGTATAGTTGGCGCGGTGCGGTGGGTTAAATTGCAGTGTGGCACCCCCGCACCACCGATGATTATCTACCGGCGCGTGGCGCTCCCGCGCCACCGACGCTTATTATTTTTTTTAATAAATAAAACTTTGAATTAATTTTGTCATCAGTAATGCAAGAATTAAAAAAAGTACTCTGTTGTTTTCGCCGATTTCCGCGCGGTTGAAGCAGATGGCGCTGGGAACTTGTTCCGTTTCTGCCACCAATTAAAACCGGTCTGCTTTTTTTGTGCGGTTTTTATGAGGGGATGTTGGTTGTCTGCTCTGTGCAATCCTTATTGTTGCCAAAAGGCTGTTATTGTGCGGTTGGGAGTTTTTATTTGTCTATTTTTCAAATTTTTTATTTTGATCAATAAATCGATAACAAGGACCTAAATCAAAAAAGTGCTTCCTAAGAAAGTTGCGTAATTCCTTCTTCTTTTCTTATGAGCCCATGTTTATTTTTTATGAATCAGTAACGAATGAGGAATATCGCTTTTAAGGATGGAGCGTTGGAATAAGAAGAATTTCAAAATTCTGAATTTCGAAATTTATCCACGTTCTCTAATTATGGTTGGCGCGGCGCCACGGGGCTAAATCGCCCCGTGGCGCTACCGCGCCACCCATGATTGAAATTGAGTAAAGGAATTTATTTTGTGTTGTGTTATTTAGGCTTACACCATGCAAAAAAACTCTCCCTTTTGAACGAAAGTTGTTAAAAGTGTAGTATACTAATTCATGGTGTATTTTATTTTGCGTTTTAATTAATATTAATCCATGTATTAGTTCACACTGACAAAAAATTTATTGAACCAAAAATTGATTTCCAACGGTTAACGAGTTATTAAGAAGAATACTACTTAAACCCAAAAGCTATCTGGAGGCGACAAATCCAAGAAGCCGGGTTTTTTGCATGAAATTCAAAAATTAATTTGAAAAATGACCGTTTTATTTTTGGCTTTTTCTTAGTAATTAATATGTGGAAATGAACATATTTTGTACAAGCGTCTAGTAAATGTACGCTGGACCTTTTCAATAGTAATGATGTCCTTTTGAAGATAAGGATTCCACACATAGGTTTCGAACTCCAAAATTGGGCGTACATATGTTTTGTAAGCACACAATAGTGTATTCATATCTCTTGTACGAAACGCTCTAAACAGTATTGACACACGATTGTGAGCTTTCTTAGCTATGGAAGAGCAACGATCTGAAAACTTGAGATTTGCAGACATTACCACACCTAAATCACAAACATTATTTTTAGATTCTACTGCCTTGCCATCAAGATAATAACTATGTTTAGGATTATTATGACCTAGGTGAAGCACATTGCATTTACTGTGAGCTATAGACAATTGCCAATCTTTCGCCCAGATGCAAAAATTGTTTAGGCTGTTCTGAAAAGGGTTTTGATGGGGGGGGGGGGGGGGGGGGGTACTGTTTTTATCGAAACTTCTGTACAACTTTGCATCATCCGCGAAAAGTTTAACAAGTGTGTTACCTCCAAGACAGTCAGGCATATCATTAATGAATAAGAGAAACAATAACGGGCCTAGTACGCTCCCTTGCGGTACTCCGCTGGACACATGAACATAGTCGGAAAATACATAATTAGATTCAGTATATTCAGGGGAAGTATTTCTTAAAATAACACGTTGTTTACGATCAGTTAAAAAACTTGAGATCCAACTAAAAAGTTCATATTTAATCCCATAAGCACAAAGTTTTTTGAGCAGTTTTGGATGACTAACCGAATCGAAGGCTTTTGAAAAGTCAATGTACATAGCGTCGATCCATTTTTTGTTTTCAAGGGCTTCAACCCAGTCTGAAAGTGTTGACAACAATTGTAACCCAACCGATTTTCGTTTTAGAAATCCAAATTGCTCTGGGCTAATTAGTTTTTTAGCATATAAATAATCAATGACAGCGTCAACTATAATACTTTCCATTAATTTACAAGAAATACATGTAAGAGATATGGGCCTATAGTTTTGCCGCAAGCAATGAGCCCCTTTTTTAAAAATCGGTACAACCAATGCGTCTTTCCAGAAAGAAGGTATGGTACCGGTTTCTAACGATAGCTCAAAGATTCTTGCAAGTGGACCGGCGATCTCACTCGCAATTTGTTTGTAGTAATAGGATGGTATCCCATCCGGAGTTTGCGAGAGCTTATTGGGCAATTTTTTCAATTTTTTCTCAACCAATTGAATAGGAAACTGAACAGAAAACAAGCCCGTATTGGGAGGTACTCGATCTGCAAACTCTGGAAGAATATCATTATCTACAGTAAATACGCTAGCAAAATATTTATTGAACATATTACACTTTTCTAAATCGTCAATAGCAATGGATTCATCATCACGTTTGATTCCGCCTATATCAAATTTGTTGCAGTTTAATTTTTTGTTTGCATACATATAAAACTTTTTGGTATCACCGCTGCGAATGGTATTATCCTCTAAATTATCATAAAAATTTCTGAGCGCAGCTTTATATTCTTTGTCACAGTTTTTCCATTCGCGCAATTTTCTTGGATTTTGCTTGCGCTTTCTATACAAAACTTGTTTACGTTTTTTTAAGGCAATAATATGCGCAGGATATGAAAATCGTTTAGCTTTTTTACGTTTTAGAGGTACAAAATCTTCAATTAGTTGTTTGTTAATGGCTGCAAACTTGTTATATAAATCATCAATATCTATTGATTCGCATATTACCTTGCACCAATTTATGCGGTTTAACTGGTTACGTATGGCTGAATAATCAGCTGACTTAAAATCTCGATACATCAATCATAGCCCCATTGTTTTTCTTACACAATACAGAAAACTTAACTGTGTAATCTATAGAAACATGATCACAAGAAGAAGACAGAGGTTCGCAGGATTTAGTTTCGCCAATCAAATTTGTGTCGTTTGAAAAGGGTAAGTCAAGCATGTTACCGCTATCATGGGTGCTAAAATTTACAAATTGTTCAAAGCCATTTTCGACAAAAGAATCAAAAAGTACGTCATAGACATTGTCAGAATTTAAAACTTTTGGAATATTCCAATCTATCTGCGGTAAATTGTAGTCCCCTGCGATTACGCAGGGAAACACACCATCGCACAATTCAGAATTTAAGTCAGAAAGTAATTTGGAATAATTTTTTTCAGATTCTCGGTTTTCATAATTTGGTGGGCGATATTGGCAAGCAATTCTGACTTTGCGTTTATCAGAACCCATAATATCGACTGCAAGACTTTCTACATTGCAAAATTTCTCGATAACAGACACGATTGCTGTTTTAAATTTGTTTTTTACTAAAATTAAAATGCCGCCACCAATTTTATCAACCCTGTCTTTTCTAAACACACTGTAAATACCATTACTAGAAAGTAGAGCGTCGGGAACGCTAGAGTCAAGCCACGTTTCAGACACACAGACAATATCATATTTTTCATCCGAAAGCAATGCTAATAATGAGTCTATTTTATTTTTTAAACTCCGGGCATTAAAATATTTGCAATTTAAACCTTTGCAACTGTCCTATGCAGGGTTGTTAGTTTTACGATTGACTCTAATGTTGTTCAGTAGAGTGCGACTGTGCTGAATTCTGGGAAGGAAGAACCTCCCAAAATCCAGGCAAGTATCCTGATGCTTCACAAAATGGGAAAAGCTTTTCCTTTTTGTGAGAGCATCGCGCTCTATGTACAACTCTTTGATCCTTTCCTCCATTAAAAGTGAAACTGGGCCTCAAGAACACATTACAAAAGTCAGTGTTAGTTTTTAACACTTTGCAC
>JASAMX010019901.1:0-15929 GCA_030248175.1 Microlaimidae sp. YZB2_3 | reverse complement strand
TCTATGTACTTCGTTCAGTTACGTATTGCTCCCGATTTATTGGAGGCTTTCCTCCCCCCGTTTTATTGCCCCCCCTCCGCCAAAAAATGAATGAAAAAGTACCCTAAAATTATGACGCCATTTTTGACCTATGATGACGCCATCATCGCGAATTTTTTTGCAGTATTTAGCCTATTTCAATGTATTTTAAGCCATTTTAGACTTATTTTACCTTATTTTTGCTTTTTTGTCTCTTTTTTCCCTTTTCCCTTTTTTCTCTTTTTTCTCCTTTTTTTCCTCGTTTTTTTCCCGTCTGGTTGGCCCCGCCCCGTTTCAAAAAAGTTGCCCCCCCTGTGTCCCCCGTTTTGGAATTCCCCCCCCAATAAAACCCCGAAAGACGGGAAGTACACAGGTCTGTATATATATGGTTTTTTTTAATTGTTTTCGGTTTCCCCTTACCTTCCTAGAGAAAAAAATCTAAGGAGAGGGGCAGGAGCTCTCTCTCTCTCCCTTTGCGCCCAAATTTCAAAATTTTTTTACCTCTTTTCTCCTTTCTGGAATTTGAAATATGATTGGAGGGCAGTGTCGCCAATTTCGAGACTTTTTTAGAGGGGGCAGTGGCAGAGTTCTTCACGCCTTCCCCCTATCTCCTCCCTGCCCCCTATAGGTACGGACCATCCTCTTGGCTTTCAAAGAAAAGCTAACTGGGGATTCTTCAATTATTCATGAAATTAGTGCAAAGTAAAGCGGAGCTTCTGGTCTCCGGTCGAGGGAAGCTTCGAAGTTTAAAAACCCGAGGAGTTTGCATCGGATCTCCAGGGAACATCACTAATATCTTTAAAACGTATGAAGTTTGTAATCCTGAGAAATTGATTATTTTTGTGTCTTCGATTTGCTGGACGCCTGTGTTTGTTTATTTATTTAGTCGGTCAGACGAGGAAATGCAGCAAGAGCGGAGAACTTGAAATCGCTTCCTCGACTTCTGAATAGATCGTGCGAGGCTAGGAAAGATCTACTTTACTTACCCCTTGCAATCCTAAATCCAGTCGCTTCTGAAGGGTTTAGCAATTTTATTCCTCGTAATCATTGGTGAGCAGGGGGAGGTTCAATGTCCCACCTACAAAATTTTGTTTTTTTTTTCAAAAAAAAGTAAAAACGTGGAAAACACTCAGCCCGTTCCGTTGATGCATCACCCCGGTGCATTTCAATTTAAAATGGTAAAAAACGAAATAATGAGAAAAATGCAAAACAAATGATAATTTTTCGTAAGTTTGAATTTATAAACTAAAATTTGCAATATATAATATCAAAAACAAAAAAACACACATTTAAAAAAATTTTGTATTTTTGTAACCTATCTTTTCAACATCATAATTCTGTTAGTATGAGAAAACTCAAAAGAACGAAAGTTGTTCGGCAAAACCAATTTTTAAACAGATTAATGAAATTTTCTACAAATATTTATAACACACTCGTAGGTGAGAAAGGGGGGAGCGGAGTGGGGTCCACCCCCTCCTAGCCCCGAAATTTTAGGACTCCCCTAGACGAAAATCTAGCACCCCCTCCCCCCGAATTTCTGAAATTTTTTTAGCCCTGAACCACCTATAGAATTTGAAATTTGACAACCCCCCTCTCCCCCTTGGGAAAATTTCTGGTACTTTTTTTATACTAATTTTTCTCCAAAAAAGGTTAATTTTTAACACAAATTTATGTTTTTACACCCTTTTTGTACTAGCATGTCGCTTTTTGTTCAATAAAATTTAGCATTATTCTATAAAAAGAACAATTGTTAATGTTATTATGGGTTTAAAACTATTTTGCGCCGGACACCTGACCCCCTCTAGATTTATATTTGCACCCTTGGTTGGTCGACCCTCTCTAAAAAGCTAAGGGGGTCCGGACGCCCCTGTTACCCCCTCCTAGAATTCAAAATGCCATTTACTCCGGGTAACCACCCCCATACATTGGCAAGTTCGTCCGCAGTGGGGGGGGTTAAACCCCAAATTAGGAAGGGTGGTTAAAATCCGAGAAACGCAAAATACAATACCCATATCGTTTTTTTTTCTAGAGTGCATTTTACCCATATCGTTTTTCGATTTAGAAGGAAAAATAGTTAAAAAAAACGCTAATTTTAGGTCAAAAAGTCCTTTTTATAGCAATTTTGAGCTTTTTATTGTTTCAAACATTCATTTTGACATCAAAACTTAAGTTTGGAGGCAGTTAGAAGTCATTTTAAAGACATTTTTTTCTTCATTTTTTCAAAATTGGGGGTTAACCTTTTCTCCCCCCTCCCCGCTTCTGAGTGGGGGGGGGGGTAAACCCCCTTCTCAGAATTTGGGGGAGGGTTAACCCCCCCAACCCCCCGTGCCCATGTATGACCACCCCCCTAGCTTCTTGGACTGTGCTCACCTATGAACACACTATTTGCAATTTTATATGCGAACGCTATTTTGTACGCAACGCAGCTTAGTTGTGCAGATCTTATCTCTTTGCATAGTTTAAATTTTACAATGTTTTGTTTTTATAATGCTAAAATCATACTGTTGTTTTTTGTTCTGGAAGCCAAACTTAAATTTTCTAACGGCGTGACATTTATGAAGCTTTGTAAACTTGTCCAGTTTTTTTTAGTTATTTTGGAAGGATTATTGAGCAGCGAAAACAGTTTGTGTTATTCTGAATGTGCGTCTGAGCTAAGCAAATATTTTGCTGCTTGCTTCAAGTTTTTTTCTCTGTTTTTTTTTGGCAAGGTTGTGCGGCGAAAGTTTACTCAAGCAGGGGATAATGTAAAAATAAACATTGGACGACTTGTTGATTAGAAATAAATTCATTTGCGCATTTGCTTGAAACATTTTTAACGGGGAGAAATATTTGTATACCTACCGGTGATTGTTTTTTAGTAAAAAAAAACAGCAAGCAAAAGCAATTAAAGATATTTCCTCACTTTGAAGAAATATCGTTAAAAAACGGGGCCACTTCACTTGCATGTGACAAAAAATTGTATAAAAGCCGTTACACCTGAAAAACCACCATTTAAACTTTTATTGCTATATTATGTATGGTCTTCCAAACTATAGAAGTTGTTTGCGGCAGTGTTTTTTTGGGGGGTTATATATATATACAGACTTGTGCACTGCCCCACCCTCCGGGGTTTAAACTGGGGGGGGGCAATTCCAAAATGGGGGAGCACGGGGGGCAACTTTTTTGAAACGGGGGGGCAATAAAACAGGGGGCAATAAAACGGGGGGCAAGCAGGGTGGAAAGAAAAAAAGAAAAAAAAAAGGAGAAAAAAAAAGAAAAAAAGAAGGGAAAAGACAAAAAAGGGACAAAAAAAGCTAAAATAAGGTAAAAATAGGTCTGAAATGGCTTAAAATACATTGAAATAGGCTAAAAACTGCAAAAAATTGCGATGATGGCGTCATCATAGGTCAAAAATGGCGTCATAATTTTAGGGTACTTTTTCATTTTTTGGCGGGGGGGGTGGGGCAATAAAACGGGGAGGGGCAAATCCTTCAATAAAACGGAGGGGCATTTCCAGACCGTGCACAGGTCTGTATATATACATAAACTTAATACAACTTGTGTAATTGTCATGTCAACCTACTTTCAGTCTGAGCAACTTTCTAGCCTATTTATAGCAGACCTGTGCACGGTCTGAAAATGCCCCCCGTTTTATTGGAGGATTTGCCCCCCCCCCCCCCGTTTTTTTCCCCGCCCCCCCCCCCCCCCCCCCGACAAACAAAAAGTACCCTAAAATTCTGCCGCTATTTTTGACCTATGATTACGCCATCATCGCAATTTTTGTGCCGTTTTGAGCCTCTTTCAAGGTATTTAAAGCCATTTCAGACCTATTTTTACCTTATTTTTGTTTTATGTCCCTTTTTTCCCTTTTCCTATCTTTTTTTTCTCTTTTTTTCTCCTTTTTTTTCTCTTTTTTTATTCTCCTCTGCTTCCCCTTCCCCGTTTTATTTCCCCCCTGTTTCAAAAAAGTTGCCCCCCGTGCTCCCCCCCCCCCCATTTTGTAATCGCCCCCCCCCCCGTGTTTAACCCCGGGGGGGGCACGTGCACAGGTCTGTTATAGTGTGTGGTTTTTAGGAAAATTAAATCAATCCAACAACAATTCTGTTGTTGCCGAAAGGTGCATTTAAATTATTGATATTTTTCCACCCGGCAAAATGCCTTTTGTGCTCCGACACTTTTGCGCATAAAAGACAGGGAAATTGTAATGGATTGAATGTCCATCTATCAGCGTGGACACGGACTCCTCGTCCATTTCACTGACCGGTTTCGCATTCAGGAACACGTACATTGGTATACATAACGTCGTCCTTACTAGTGCAGAATAAGCCACAATTCGTATAAAACATAAGCGACTGTGACTCATTTTATATTTGAAACAGCACGCTATGAAATAAAGAATAAGTCGCAGTCATGTGTATTTTATAATGACTGTGGCTCATTTTGCTCTTTGCAGTAGTAACGGCGATATATAAAACCCAGAGTAGGGGTGACACAGTTGCGTTGTCGACCGGGGAGGAAAGAGGAAATAGGTTCGTTCGTTGCAATGATAGAATAAGTCAGAATCGACTTAAAATATTCGGAATTGTGACTTTTTTAATCTTCTAATGCGCAAATAGTGAACAATATGAGTGAGAGTTAGGTTGATTTTTATACTGATTTTGACCCATTATGTCGTCGTCAAAATGGTAGGTTCATTTTCCTAACGGGACAAGACACGCGAGGACTGGCGAGAAATATCGGAGAGAGGGGGACGAGTTGCAAAAACGGGAAATTGAAAATTGTTAACGAATATGGTCTTTTGCAAAATCTCTGCAGAAATGATGGAATTTCGCAGCGCGTTATTTTGGAGAAGATTAATTAGGGAGAATTTCAAGGGCATTTTAATGAGAACTGAAAAAATGCAGAAAGAGAGAAATTTAATAAAAAGCTCTTGTTTTAAGGAAAAGATGGAAATAGAGAATGTCATAGTTTTGCAAATGCAATGTTCGAAGAAAAAAAACTGAAATTTTTGATAAAATATTTTTAGAACATGGTCTAAGATTATTTTTAATTTTTTATTATTTGCAGTTAAAGTGTAAATTAGTAAATTGCAAAATATTGTAGCGTGTACGGTGCAAAAATATTTATTTCCGGTCACGGTGGCGGGTTGTGGTTAGGTGCAGCATCGGCCAGAGAGGAATATGTTTAATCCTCCCCCTCCTGGAGGGTTGAAATTCTTGAGATTTGTGCTATTTTAGGTTAAATAAAAATAATGGTAATGGCTAAAAACATTTGGAAATGGGTACCTAGACCCCAACATCGAACCCTCATTATATGCACAAGTGGGCAGGGGGATTGGGGGGTTATACCGGTACAGGTACTAAACGTGTACCAAAAATCGATTAGAGATTTCCACGCTACAAATACTAAACAAAAACATGTTTATAGGTCTTGACTTGAAGATCTCGTTTTTAAACTTTAAAAAATTATTGAAACACGATTTTTGATAATATGGGGTAAAATATAGGCAAAAAATGAGACTATTTTGGGTACATAATTTTTACTGTTAAGAAAAATTTTTAATTAACCGCTAAAGTAAAATAAAAACTTTGTTTTAACATTGCTCGAAGTCCGGAGAATCTAAAAATTGACAAAAAATTATAAATTCGATGGTCACATGGACCACCGAAAATATGGACAACAAATTTGTTTTTGTTTAAAAAGCTAATTTAAGCTTATTTTTAATCAGATTTATTCTTTCTAAGCCTAAGCAAAACCTAAAAATCAAGTTAAATTGTATTATGAGGCATTTTAATTAAATTATCCCATTTTTTAAATCTTAATTTTTTTCACGACTGAATTTTAATACATTTTTAAGCGGTTGCTGTAGCAAATTGGTGAAGATCATAAAAAAGTAAAAGTATTTTTAGAACCACCAGATTCTCGGCAATGTAAAAATAATCATTCATATTGGTTAAAGCATTATTAAAAAATTTTCTTAACAGCATAAAATGTACCTACCTTGAAAAAAAAGGTCATTTTTTGGCTATAAAACACCATTTATTTTCTTAAATAGTAGTTTAATCACTTTTAATGCCCAAAACTAAGATCGCAAAGTTAGAATTGACCTAGAAACATGTTTTTTATTTATGTTTGTTTGGTGGAATTTTCAAACTGATTTTTGGTACACGTTTAGTACTTGTACCGGCTATACCGCCCCCCCCCCCAAAAAAAAAAAAATCCCGATTATAGCCGACACGCCCCCTAAAATTTGGGGGTACCCCGGAAACGCTCCCTAAAATTTGGGAAGTCCCAATACTAAAAATGCTAAAAATGGGGTATTTGAGATATACCCCGAAAAAATTTGGGGACACCCCCCAATTTTGGGGATCGGGTATAGCCCCCCAAAATCCGGGAGACTGCCCACCTATGTTTATATGTCTTCCTGTAGGTTCCCGACCCAACCCAATATAAACCCAATATAAACTTAGTGCGTAATGTTTATCCTGGGGTAAGAGTAATAATTTCACTGAGGGGTATAATCTTGTGGTCAATCGCCAAGAGTTTTAAGAGGAAAAATGTTGAAAGTAATCAAGATTTTTTGGGGTATATAACTCCCAACCCCCCCCCCATACATGGGCAAGTTGGTCCGCAGTGGGGGGGGGGTTAAACCCCAAATTAGGGGGGGGGGTTAAAATCCGAGAAACGCAAAATACCCATATCGTTTTTTTTTTCTGGAGTGCATTTTACCCATATCGTTTTTCGATTTTGAAGGAAAAATAGGTAAAAAACGCTAATTTTAGGTCAAAAAGCCCTTTTTATTGCATTTTTGAGCTTTTTATTGCTTAAAACATTCATTTTGACCTCAAAACTTAAGTTTGGAGGCAGTTAGAAGTCATTTTAAAGACATTTTTTTTCTTCATTTTTCCAAAATTGGGGGGGTTAACTTTTTCTCCCCCCCCCCCCACTTCTGAGTGGGGGGGGGGGTTAAACCGCCCTTCTCAGAATTTGGGGGGGGGTTAACCCCCCCCCAACCCCCCCCCCCCCCCCGTGCCCATGTATGACCCCCCCCCCTTATCCACCTACGCACACACGACTACGGTGGCATTCCATCAGTGCGTTAAATTGGGAAAATTTATTAAATTTGTTACATTTATGATTTATGTAGTATAATAAATGATTAAGTTAATTTAAAACAACAAATTAAACTACCTCATTTATTTATTTTAAAATAAAAAAACAAATCTTTTGCCAAGTGCCAAGTATAACTTGGTAAACAATTTTTTTGCTGAACCAGGCCCAGTTTTTTGCTGCGATTAAACTTTTCTTCCCCAGACGATAACAAAAGAACATTTTGCAACTTTTTTTCTCAAAGCAAATATGTAGGGAAGGAAAAACATTTGGCAAAAATAATTTAGAAGACAAAAACGTATTTTGAAACATTTTTTACCGGTGTAATAAAAAAGAAATCTTCTGCTAAGCATAACTTAGTAAACGGTTTTTTTCGCTAAACCAAGGTCCGTTTTCTTGCTGCAATGAAAATTTTCTCTCTCAGACAATAGCAAAGGAACAATTTGGAACTTTTTTTGTCTAAACAAACCTGTGGGGAGTGAAAAACATTTGGCAAAATTAATTATAAAAACGTATTTGATATATTTTTTACCAGTGTAATGTTGATGGAAATAATTAAAAAAAAAATCATTTAATGTAACTGAAGGAACACATAATATTGTTGAACATACATACACACATAACATCGACAGGATTTATTATTAAATTGAGATATTTTTTATCTAAATTGAGATATTTTTTATCGTATTTGAGATATTTTTTAGCAGTGTAATCTTGATGGAAATAATAAAAAAATTCATTTAGTATAACTGAAGGAACACATAATATTGTTGAACATACATACACGCATAACATCGGCAGGATTTATTATTTTTATAGATTATAATAAATGAAACTGTTTTAATATATAAATCCGATTCAATTTTAACATCAATTGTGCATGTTGTTGGACTGTAATAAGGCGATCAAACCCAGAAAACTTTTTAGTCTCTAGTTTCCAATATTAACTACTGACAATACGCAACAAAAAGGCTGACTTACCTGTTTTGCTTAAAAAATCCATTAAAGCAAACATATATGATGCCGATGGTAATGGTAATGACACTTTAGAACTTCGTTTGTTACACTTTTTTTGATTATTTAAGTATAATATATTAGTTATAATAAATGTTATTAATTAAAATAATGTTTAGGTATATTAAAGCGCCCGGGTTCGCGATCCTGTCCTGGTTTCTCGAGGTCGTTTTCCCTGTCGGAATCAGAGGGCGGACTCCTCACTCGGGCCAGCTCCGTCACTTACGGAAGCAGGTAAAACCGTTTTTGAATTAAGGTGCCGTATTCTTCTAAAATTAATCATTATCATTGCTATAAGATTTTTCGAGCCTTTTGATCAAGGGTTAGGTTTCATACAAATAGTTCCGTCACTTACGGACATAGATGTTTTTGGGGGGCGGGGACAGAGGGTTCCACCCCCCCCCCTAGAGCCAAAATTTTGGACACCCCCCCTAGAAAAAATACAGCCCCCCCTCTTCCCAAATCTCGAGAGCGGTCCGGCCTGACCACTCCTAGCGAGGCTGGCCCCCTTCCCTCCCCCCTCCCGACCAATTTGGAAATATATTTTTTTATTTACTGTCAGAAACACGGTTTTTTAGTTAAAAAGAGTGTTTAAATACACTTTTTAGGCCTAAATAGGCGGTTTTAGTACATAAAATTCAATATTATACCTAAAAACACTTAAATTATTGAGTTAAAAAAATTTTAACTCAATAATTTAAAAATTTTACCCCTGACCCCCCCTAAATTTGAAATCTCGCACCCGGGGTCAACCCCCCCCCTAAAAAACCAGGGGGGCCGGACCCTCCTGGACCCCCCTAAAAAATTTTGGCCTTCCACCCGGGCGTGGACCCCCTCACCTAGCGGACCCGACCAAAAACATCTATGCTTACGGAAGCAGGTAAAAAGCGGTTTTTTCAATTAAGGTGCCGTATTCTTGCAAAATTAATCATTGCTATAAGGTTTTCAGCGTAATTGTGCCGTTTTAGAGTAATTTTACCTTTGAGTGTAACTGTTGGGTTGATAAATTAGTGAGTATTGGTATAGTAAGGGCGTATTCTTGAAAAACTTATGATTACTAAAAGTTGGTTCTAGTTTATTGAAATAATCGTAACTTATTTGTGTCATTTTAGTCAGATTTGGTTTTAGTTGAGGACCCAGTTAAGGGGAACGATAAGATTTTTGAAATTTGGAAACAGGGTGATGTTTTACCCCCGTTATTTTCTCCTGAGCTCCGGAGCTTAAATAAACGATCTAAATTTTTTACCTTAAATTGTACTTTTTTAGATAAGAAAAAGTTTTCTAAAACCGTAAGTACAAATTGGAAAGGCTAAAATCACGTTAAACATCCTACAAAGTTAAACAAATTTTATATTACATTCAAGTAAGGCGCGAAGCCCCGGAGCTCAGATGCAAATAAAAACTTTACCTACCTTCAGGGGACGTTTCATTCAAAAAAGATGACAGACACACTTCGGGATGTCTGAAAGGTTGAAAAAACGTAAAATGTAATTCAGGAGAGTAAGGTTAAACAATCGTTAGATTAATCATTTAAGTAAAGTGCGAAGCTCCGGAGCTTAATTTTCAAATAAAAACCTTGAAGCTCCGGAGCTTAATTCTCAAATAAAAACCTTGAAGCTCCGGAGCTTAGTGGAAGGTAGAAACTTTATTACAGATGCAGTTTGGACGAAGATGACACATCGGAATGCGGGAGTAACGCAGATTTGTCCGGGTCGAAGAAGAGCGTTCGTTTCGCGGAAAAAGTTCTGGAGTGCAAATTTCGTCCCAACGCCAGTATTTTGGGACAGAAGAAGAAAAACCAGAGAAAGGTGTGTATGTGTGTGGTTTAGTTATTTGCAGTTAATATAATAAATATGCAGCGCAATTAAAAAAATTTTCTAATTACAAAAAACTCACAAAAGCAAACTGCAAATTGTTTTCAATAATTTGTGCAAAATAAAAAAGAAAACATTGGTTTTTGACAATTTACTAGTCTGACCTTTTTCTGACCTTTTAGGATTTTTATAAGCTGATGTTTTTAATTTTTATCTATCTATTTTTATCTATTATCTAGGTTTTATCTGCGCAAGATGTTTTTTAAACAAATTTCTGTGATTATTTGCTAAGTTAAATTTTTTCCTTAATGTTTTAGCCTAATTACCCGAGAGATCGCCTTCAATCTATGCCTACTGGCAATAAGCCCGTCCTTGTAAGTAGTTTAATACGCCATTGTGCATGAAATTTGCAGCATTAAATAAATACTAATTTATGTCCCTTACTCCCAATATTGTGCTCTGCAGCTCCGGCCATTTAAGTAGAAGAAGCCCTTAAATGAGCAATTTAAAGCTTATTTAAGTTTGAATTTTCGTATTTTTAGAACTATTTTTTTAATTTTTAAGAAAAAAATTACTTAGTTAACAAAAAAAAGTTTGGCAAAATAGAATATGATTGATTACCCATTAAAGTATTTATAAAATTTTTACATAAATAGGACGGAACTTTGAAGAACATTTTAATTAGGTACCTACATACTTTAATTAATTCTTAATTCTCAAAGTTTCCATTCGTCTAAATTGTAAAAACAAAAGTCTTGCGTATAAAATGGATGACTAAATTAAAATCATTTAGGGAACTTTTTTGACATTGTTTTTAAAAAATAAAGAGAAATATTAAACAAATAAAAGAAGTCTCAAGTTACAAAAATATAAACACGGTTTTTATAACTCGCTTTCATTGCGCTTGACGTCAACAATAGGTAAAAAAAAAACTTAAAAAAGAAAAAGTAGGTAAGTAGCGTTCGATCTCAAAAGGAAATAGCTTCTAGATTTTAAAAGTAGAAGATGATGATAATACATTTCATTTGCTAATTTTGTAAATATTGTTTAAATCAGTAATTAGTAATAGGTTTGGCGAGATATATTTAATAATCATACCATATCATATTATTTTTTTAAACGCTGAACATAACCGTAAGTTATATCAGGCTGCACTCGGGAACTTATATCAGTCGTGAGTTCTCATGTTTTGTAAAATGATTTAAACAGTAAACTAAATAACATTTTTAGCATTTATAAGGTAAATTGAATAACAAAACATATATAAATTACAGTTAATAAAATCCTGGAATATGTCTAAAAATTTTTAAAATATATTTTCACTTCTTGGTAAAAATTTGTAAGCAAAGAGGTCTTTTTAAAGTATAAAATTCAGAAGTTTTAGTTATTTTATTGCAATAATTTATAAACTGGAACTTTTTTAACTAAAGATGATACATCCCAATAAAAATACGTGGTTTTGCAATTGTGCATATACCAACCAAATTAAGCATATTCAACTCACACATTTTTTTTGTTTTGATTCATTACACAAAGATTAAAAGCCTAACTTCTATGTTTTTATTGCTTACTGCTATGATTGCCCAGGATGTGATTAATTAATTTGGATTTATAAGGTGAAGGGATTGAAAAAACATGCTACAAATACAATTTTATTCGGCTTTAAAATGATTATGTAAGCGTAAGCCCAACTATTTGGGTAGGATTTTTCAATTCCATTTTTTTATTTAGATTTTTTTTGAAACGGAAACTCCAATGTAAAGATTTCTTTAGCTAGCTAGACTGACTTAAATACAAATGTTTGTTTGTTGCTTTTTTTAAACAAAAAAAAGAGAAAAATACAATCTTTTATGTTTTTACTTTAAAAAAATCCTATTTTGTGTGATTAATTGATTTTTCCCGCTTGCTCCCGTAACTCCTGTAATGTTTGTCTTAATAATTTTCTTTTTTAATCTTTTTTTAAAAATATTATACAATGCAACTTAAGCGAATTGACTTTAATCCCGCTGTTACAAAATAAAATTTAGGGGGAACATATCGGTGAGGGAATGGGAACAAAAGCACCCTAGTTAAAATGCAGCCGCGAAAAAAGGGACCGACTACTGTAAAAACGCCAAGAAACTATGAAAAAACGCCCCCGCCTATGAAAAAAGGGCCTCATGGCGGGAAAAGTCAAAAGGAAAGAACGACCCTAGAAAAAATGCACCTGCGAAAAAAGGGCCCGACTAGTGTAAAAACGCTGAGAAATTGTGAAATAACACACATTCGGAAAATGTTTTTTATTACGTAAACAGAGCGTTATCAACACACTAGGAGCTAGCATCTTCTGAAAAACAGCACTTATCGCGCAAAAACTTATCGACATAAATGTATGTTTTTTTGTAATATTATGTATAGCTAACGAACGCATTTTTTCTAGGGTGCGTTTTTTCCTTTTGACTTTTCCCGCCATGGGACCTTTTTTTCATAGGCGGGGGCTTTTTTCATATTTTCTTGGCGTTTTTACAGTAGTCGGTCCCTTTTTTCGCGGGTACATTTTAACAAGAGTGCTTTTGTTCCCATTCCTTGACTGATATGTTCCCCCTAAGTTTATTTTTGTAACAGCGGGATTAAAGTCAATTCGCTTAAGTTGCATTGTATAAATATTTTTAAAAAAAGATTAGTAAAGAAAATTATTAAGACAAACATTACAGGAGTTACGGGAGCAAGCGGGAAAAATCAATTAATCACACAAAATAGGATTTTTTTAAAGTAAAAACATAAAAGATTGTATTTTTCTCTTTTTTTTGTTTAAAAAAAGCAACAAACAAACATTTGTATTTAAGTCAGTCTAGCTAGCTAAAGAAATCTTTACATTGGAGTTTCCGTTTCAAAAAAAATCTAAATAAAAAAATGGAATTGAAAAATCCTACCCAAATAGTTGGGCTTACGCTTACATAATCATTTTAAAGCCGAATAAAATTGTATTTGTAGCATGTTTTTTCAATCCCTTCACCTTATAAATCCAAATTAATTAATCACATCCTGGGCAATCATAGCAGTAAGCAATAAAAACATAGAAGTTAGGCTTTTAATCTTTGTGACTTTGTGTAATGAATCAAAACAAAAAAAAATGTGTGAGTTGAATATGCTTAATTTGGTTGGTATATGCACAATTGCAAAACCACGTATTTTTATTGGGATGTATCATCTTTAGTTAAAAAAGTTCCAGTTTATAAATTATTGCAATAAAATAACTAAAACTTCTGAATTTTATACTTTAAAAATACCTTTTTCGCTTACAAATTTTTACCAAGAAGTGAAAATATATTTTAAAAATTTTTAGACATATTCCAGGATTTTATTAACTGTAATTTATATATGTTTTGTTATTCAATTTACCTTATAAATGCTAAAAATGTTATTTAGTTTACTGTTTAAATCATTTTACAAAACATGAGAACTCACGACTGATATAAATTCCCATGGGCAGCCTGATATAACTTACGGTTATGTTCAGCGTTTAAAAAATAATATGATATGGTATGATTATTAAATATATCTCGCCAAACCTATTACTAATTACTGATTTAAACAATATTTACAAAATTAGCAAATGAAAAAAATGTATCATCATCTTCTACTTTTAAAATCTAGAGAAGTTATTTCCTTTTGAGATCGAACGCTACTTACCTACTTTTTCTTTTTTAAGTTTTTTTTTACCTATTGTTGACGTCAAGCGCAATGAAAGCGAGTTATAAAAACCGTGTTTATATTTTTGTAACTTGAGACTTCTTTTATTTGTTTAATATTTCTCTTTATTTTTTAAAAACGAACTTTATTTTTTCAAAAAAGTTTCCTAAATGATTTTAATTTAGTCATCCATTTTATACGCAAGACTTTTGTTTTTACAATTTAGACGAATGGAAACTTTGAGAATTAAGAATTAATTAAAGTATGTAGGTACCTAATGAAAATGTTCTTCAAAGTTCCGTCCTATTTATGTAAAAATTTTATAAATACTTTAATGGGTAATCATATTCTATTTTGCCAAACTTTTTTTTGTTAACTAAGTAATTTTTTTTCTTAAAAATTAAAAAAATAGATCTAAAAATACGAAAATTCAATCTTAATAAAGCTTTAAATTGCTCATTTAAGGGCTTCTTCTACTTAAATGGCCGGAGCTGCAGAGCACAATATTGGGAGTAAGGGACATAAATTAGTATTTATTTAATGCTGCAAATTTCATGCACAATGGCGTATTAAACTACTTACAAGGGCGGGCTTATTGCCAGTAGGCATAGATTGAAGGCGATCTCTCGGGTAATTAGGCTAAAACATTAAGGAAAAAATTTAACTTAGCAAATAATCACAGAAATTTGTTTAAAAAACATCTTGCGCAGATAAAACCTAGATAATAGATAAAAATAGATAGATAAAATCATTTAGGAAACTTTTTTGAAAAAATAAAGTTCGTTTTTAAAAAATAAAGAGAAATATTAAACAAATAAAAGAAAATCAAAGTTACAAAAATATAAACACGGTTTTTATAACTCGCTTTCATTGCGCTTGACGTCAACAATAGGTAAAAAAAAACTTAAAAAAGAAAAAGTAGGTAAGTAGCGTTCGATCTCAAAAGGAAATAGCTTCTAGATTTTAAAAGTAGAAGATGATGATAATACATTTCATTTGCTAATTTTGTAAAATATTCGTTTAAATCAGTAATTAGTAATAGGTTTGGCGAATAATATTAATAATCATACCATATCATATTATTTTTTTTAAAGCTTAACTGAACATAACCGTAAAGTTATATCAGGCTGCACTCGGGAACTTATATCAGTCGTGAGTTCTCATGTTTTGTAAAACGATTAACAGTAAACTAAATAACATTTTTAGCATTTATAAGGTAAATTGAATAACAAAACATATATAAATTACAGTTAATAAAATCCTGGAATATGTCTAAAAATTTTTAAAATATATTTTCACTTCTTGGTAAAAATTTGTAAGCAAAGAGGTCTTTTTAAAGTATAAAATTCAGAAGTTTTAGTTATTTTATTGCAATAATTTATAAACTGGAACTTTTTTAACTAAAGATGATACATCCCAATAAAAATACGTGGTTTTGCAATTGTGCATATACCAACCAAATTAAGCATATTCAACTCACACATTTTTTTTTGTTTTGATTCATTACACAAAGTCACAAAGATTAAAAGCCTAACTTCTATGTTTTTATTGCTTACTGCTATGATTGCCCAGGATGTGATTAATTAATTTGGATTTATAAGGTGAAGGGATTGAAAAAACATGCTACAAATACAATTTTATTCGGCTTTAAAATGATTATGTAAGCGTAAGCCCAACTATTTGGGTAGGATTTTTCAATTCCATTTTTTTATTTAGATTTTTTTTGAAACGGAAACTCCAATGTAAGATTTCTTTAGCTAGCTAGACTGACTAAATACAAGTGTTTGTTTGTTGCTTTTTTTAAACAAAAAGAGAAAAATACAATCTTTTATGTTTTTACTTTAAAAAAATCCTATTTTGTGTGATTAATTGATTTTTCCCGCTTGCTCCCGTAACTCCTGTAATGTTTGTCTTAAATAATTTTCTTTTTTAATCTTTTTTTAAAAATATTATAACTAACTAAAGCGAATTGACTTTAATCCCGCTGTTAATAAATAAAATTTAAGGGAACATATCGGTGAGGGAATGGGAACAAAAGCACCCTAGTTAAAATGCAGCCGCGAAAAAAGGGACCGACTACTGTAAAAACGCCAAGAAACTATGAAAAAACGCCCCCGCCTATGAAAAAAGGGCCTCATGGCGGGAAAAGTCAAAAGGAAAGAACTACCTGAATAAAAATGCGTTCGTTAGCTATACATAATATTACAAAAAAACATACATTTATGTCGATAAGTTTTTGCGCGATAAGTGCTGTTTTTCAGAAGATGCTAGCTCCTAGTGTGTTGATAATGTCTTGTTTACTAAACAATACGTACCCGAACG
>JASAMX010019900.1:0-25821 GCA_030248175.1 Microlaimidae sp. YZB2_3 | reverse complement strand
CAACTTAAAAGACCGTTAATGAACAGAAATACAAACAGAATGAAAATTTGTATAAAACGATAATTTTCTGGGACTAAAGTTGAAAAAACAAAAAAAGGACTGCCGTAAACTTTAAAACCGACCTGTATAACCCTAAATAATTTTTAAAAAATTGTATTTATTTAAAACTTTTTATAAGTTTAAGTACACGAAAAAAAATTTTAAATGTAAATAAATTAAAATTAAACTTTTTATAAGTTTAAGTACACAAAAAATTTTTTAAATGTAAATAAAATAAAATTATATGTACGTACTGTATGCTTTTAAAATTATTTAAAAAGATGTTGATGCAAAAATTTTTTAAAAGTTTGAAAAGTTTGATTATTATGAATTTAAAACTTGGCCATAAGAGGTTTATATCTTACAAAAAAATCGTTTTAACTGTTTAATCGTTTTAATCGTTTAATCGTAAGTTCATTTTTGTTAAAGCCCAATTGTAAAAATTCCGAGTATAGTTCACAAATTTTATCATAAAAATTTGTTTTAGCCGAACAAATGCGAGAAATTCGAACAATTTGCATAAAAAATACATTTAACCCTATGTTTACACTCAAATTACGAACGTAACGTATAACTTTAAAATTAAAATCGTCCGTTTTATTGAATACATTAATATTTAGTTTACCTTCGTTATTTATTTCAATATTTAAATCCAAATAATTAACTACTTTGTTCGAAATACTTGTGTCCGTAAGTAATACCTTAAAGCATCAGAAAAGCCTTGTTAAGGCTGGTTTATAACTCCCCTTACTTTGGTTCCTATTATGACAAAACGTCCTTTGAACCAAGTTCAAAGAACAATTTTAGAAAAGCCAAAACGTCCTTTGGACAAGCCAAAACGTCCTTTGGACTTTTTCCTTTGGACAAAGTATGAATGCTATTTTAAATTGGTCCTTTGGACTTTAAGGACAGAATCCAAAGGCAAAAAGTCCAAAGGACAAAAAGTATGAACACGTTGTCCAAAGGGAAAAGTCCAAAGGACGTTTTGACGCTGTTTTTGTCCTTTGGACAAAGTCCAAAGGACTTTTGTCGTTTGGACTTTGTCCAAAGGACGTTTTGTCATAAGTATGAACTAGCCTTTACAAATAAAATTTCAATATTGCCCTGATCGAATTTTTTAATTAATGCTAAAATTTGGTATTCGAAAATCAAGCTGTCATTCGAGATAAATTCGACGTTTCTAAATTTAAGAATTTTTAAATTTAATGCGTTTGGGATTTAAAAAGTACTCTTTCCGAGCTTGTCATAAGTATGAACTAGCCTTTACAAATAAAATTTCAATATTGCCCTGATCGAATTTTTTAATTAATGCTAAAATTTGGTATTCGAAAATCAAGCTGTTATTCGAGATAAATTCGACGTTTCTAAATTTAAGAATTTTTAAATTTAATGCGTTTGGGATTTAAAAACTACTCTTTCCGAGCGATATACGAAAATTTTATCGTTTCATTGGTGAGGGTTTTTTTTGTTTTATATTTTTTAATTCATGTTTTTTATTTCAAAATGAATTTTTGACAATTAATAGAAACCTAATTTACAACACAAAACTATATATGTATAAGATTAAATTTTAAACGTGACACGAAAATTTTTATCTATTTTACAAATTTAATATTTAATACACAATTATAAAAAAATTAAATAAAAAGATGAAATGGTTGCTGTATTGTGTTATATAAATAAATTGATTAAACTATATATTTCACAGGTTGACGAAGCTGAACAGGAAACTCCTAATGGTAAAATTAATCAGGGTTTTACAGAAGAAAGCAAACTGTAAAAAACTAATATATATGAGCTAAATTATAATTTTAACTTTGATATAATAAAACTAATGGTGCTTGTACAGATTTTGTAAACCACATTTGTACTGAGTATGTAGTTTATGTGTATGTGAATTGAATAAAGTCTAATAGAACTATTTATTATTTTTATCACTGTTAAAGACATGTTTTATTATTTTGGATTTTTTCACAGCATGTAGATTTGTGCTAAGAGACAGATTAATTAACCCATTGGGATTTTTTCGTCCAAAAAACCGCCCTAAATTCGCAGAAGGTATATTTCGCCAGTGCTGCCTGCACGTTGTTAAACTTCGCGTCAGAATCAGGGCGAAGCGCAGTTTAACATTGAGAAGCACTGGCGCGAAATACATTTTGCGGATTTGCAGTGGAAAGAATCCCAAAGGGTTAAAGATTTGGTCGAGTAAATTTAGTCTAAAAGCCACTAAAATTATTTTCCTGCTGTCCCCCCCAAATTATTTCCCAAATTGTCCCAAATTTTGGCTGTGGTTTCTTTTTTGTGTCTAATTTTGAGAATCAAAATTCGCAAAATTTTGAGGTGCCTACATACGTAGTTTTAGTTGCACTTTTTTTTTATTTTGATTATCAATGTTAAAAAATGATCAGGTTTACAGTTTTTCCATTACTATAGAAATATTGATCAAAAGTCTTGGTTTTGAATCACAACTCAAACTATTTTTAAGAAGTTATTATATTGTGACGACCTATAGTAGAAGCGAAAATAACCAAGCGCTGAAAAATTTAGAAGTCAAAATTATTTAAGAATTTGGCCGATACAGGAATTGGACCCATAACCTTCAAAGTCAATTCTGGCGTGCTATCCATTACACCATAGGCCAGACAATAAAGGGGGGATGATAATCGCTTTTTTTAACGCTTGCACTTTGAGTTTTCACGGAAGGGAAGCAATGTGTCACAAATGCATCAATTGCCGAATAATGTTATATGATTAGAAAATATAATATATTTTAGATTTTATTTTTTAATCTATTTTATTTTATATTGTACCTGGTAATTGAGCTCTTAGTTTAATGAAACAAAAGAATGACTATGTTAAGCTCCAGAGCACCGTTTGTTTAACGAAATTTCAGAGCTCTATCCTTAATTCAATAACATATGTAAAGTTTATTTACTTTCGAAAATTGACCTACGTTATTTTGATCATATTTTTAAAAATATTTTTAATTTTTTTTAATAAAAAGTGTCGTGGTTTCAAAACAGTTTTTTTAAATTAAAAACATAGGAACATAAAAACAATTATATATATATATAAACAATTTTATATAAACATTTATATATATATATATTTTAAAATCACAAAAACCATATAGGATATGTGGCCGGCTAAAACATGTTTTTTTTATAATATTGGTTTGTTTACTGTGCCAAAAAATGGGTTTTCCTCCGAAATAGAGACCAATTCGTTTTAAACATTAAAATTATTTTCATCATCAAAAATTTCTTTTTTTAATCTATTGTTTGAAAAACAAACAACCAGTTTTTTTTATGAATTTTATCTATTTTTATTACAACATGCTGTGCTTCAACATGCCTGCTACGTTTGTATCGCACTAATTTATTTGCTAATTTTGAAATTATAGGCAAATAAAATCGATCTGACCTCGATATTTGCAGTATTGAATCGGCTATTTAACAACAAAATAATTTAAAATTTTTAACAAAAGCGGTTTAGCATAAACATCAAAACCCGTATTTTAATTATTATTTATTAAATTACTCATTTTGAAACCCAAATGTAATTTTTTAAAGACTGAAATTGGTTAATTTTTGTATTAGTTGTATAAAGTTGGAAGTAAAAAAAAACTTACATTCTTAAACAAAAACTTCATAACCGCACAAATTTAATTGGTCCGCTCATGTCTTCATACTAATTTAGGAGGTCAGCCAGATATAATTCAACCAAGCCTAAAGACACGGTTCAAAATCCTTTTTTAAAGTTTTTATTACAAAAGTAAAAGTCTGTACTAAAAAATTATGTTATGGTTGTTTTATAAAATAAATTTTATTAGTGATTTATTAATTAAACAGGAAATATTGAGTCGTAGGTTTCATTTATTGTTGAACAAGTTTGTATCAAACTTTTATTCTTGTTTTAACCTTTTGGGAAAATGTTCGCGCCTTAGGCGCGCAGTGCATATTGCGTTTCACGTCCAAGTGTAAAAAAGCGGCCGGAACTGAGACTAGCGCAACAGTTTAACATTAAACTTCACTAGCACGTTCTCTTTCCACGTTTTAGACGTGCTTTTTCGGTTTGTATTAAATTTCTAATTGCGCCATTTCGTAAATATCATTTTAACTGTCGCTATTAAAAGCAAAATACTTTTTAATCTGCTTTTTTTCCTACATCAAGCATATAATCAAATATTGCAAAATAAATTGCTTTTTTGCCGCATCTGTTTTAGTGTTTTTGTTTTTTTATATACATACACATGTTTATTATGCCGTCTCTTGTAAAAATGTTTGTTTATTTTCTAAATAGCATTTTTATGTTTTTGACCAATCATGATGATAATTGGCAGAAAAAGGCAAAACAAATTAAATCAAAAATAAATTATATTTTGCCTTTATTTGTCATGCATTCAACACACATATCTTTAAATTATGAATTTTAAGTCAACCCAAAATGATTTCGTGAACATAACACTAAATCAGTAAGTTAATTTAAATAAAGCGGTGTTGAGTTATTGTCTTCGGCTAGATATTTATGATTATTGCGTGATTTTTTGAGAGAACAATATAGCACTCGTAAACAGATTTTTCAAGGCAATTTTCAAATGAAACAAGTCCGTTATCAATAAATCAATAAACCATCTTAATTAGAATTTCAAAACTTGGAATTTAATATTGAGGCTTTCGTGACCACTCAAGGAGATTAGTTTTCATACTAAAATTTTCTTATAATTCCTACATCACAGCAAACGCATTAAACGCATTAGTAAAACGAACACATTAAAGCTTCAAATTTGATAAAATTTGTTAGCTCACTTAAAGATATATGATATTGTATTTAAATGATACACTGCTAATTAAAAATTTTTCAAAAGTAATTATTTATTCTAACGTTTATTAAAAGACAAAATAAATAACAAATAATTTAGTACCTTATTTACATACTTATTTTAAAGCCATTCTGAGTTTTACATCAAACAAAACGTAAAATCTTTATAATTTAATCATCGCAATAACTAAAAACGCTGACACTGTAGCTTTGAAACTTATACCAACAAAACATATTCCTATTCATTTCAGCCGTATGGCTTATATAATAAAACAACGGAATTAAGCCGCATCATATGCTACAAAACCCAGCTTTCATAATGAAACCCTACTATCTCAAACCATTTATTATGCTATTATTAATTACCGTTCACCCGCAAATTTTGAATTAGATTTATTTCATGCAGAGAATTTAAGATTTGAGTTTAAGTATACAGTGTTTTAATGACGAGAATTTTTTAAAACTAAAATGATGCTCACCTCAAAAAATAAATAACGAAAACTGGATTGCTATAGAAACTAACGTGGATACGATTACAAACGCAATCGTCTGAGAACGTTTTATAATCGTGTTTTTATAATTGTAAACGCTTTTTTTAAGTTTATTTGAAATTTAAAAATTGTGGGTTTAAATACAAATAAACTGTTTTTTAACAGTGATAAATGTTTGAATACAAATATTGTTTAAAATTCAGTTTAGTTTTAAGTTGCAAACAAATCATAATCACTAAACATTTTAGTCAAACTATCAATATAATTTATCAAATTATTGTTAAAAAAATTTTGAACTATAAATTGAATTTTATTTAAAAATTTATTTTTTCGAACTGCAGTCCCACCTGAAAAAGATTTTGCATTAAAAAAAATTTTAGACCCTAAAACGTACCTTTGTTTTATTGATTGATTTATGTTCTATTTATTAAAAAAATCTACAATAAATAGTTCATTTGGATAAGTTTTTTACTTCGTAGAAATTTGTAAGTTTTTAATTAACATTTTATCTGAGATCAATTTTCAAACCCACTACATGAAAATCTAGTAATGATAATTTTAAAATCAGTGGATAAGTATTTTCCATCAAATCAGACACAAAATTAGCATGATTTCACTTTGTGATTGAAACACAAAAATCGAACCGAACGTATTCATCAACCACTGGGCTTTTTCAAAATTATTGATAAATTTAGTTTAGAAGAATTTACAATTTTCCCAATCTCAGTTTTAAATCCCGATACAAAAGTTTTCCGCACAGCGGGGCTCGATAGACAAACATATCCAAACTGAGTAGACACAAAGCTTTCCCGTTAAATGGAAAGCATTTCGTGTCGACCGGCGGCCAAATATTATGCTCTTGGGAAAGTTTTTCCAGCCAAAAGTGCACTTGTTGCTTGGACCAGTTACAGGGGTTTTCGGGTAGGCAGTCGTTATCGTAGTTCACGCTGTGCAATAACAGATACTGGTAGTACACTGGCAATGCGTTACTATAATATTAACATAAATTATTATTTTATTACAAAAAAGTTTTTTTGTTCAGATATCAACTTTACCACAACAGTGACCACCCCTTGACTTGATTTTTTTTTTGGTGTTTTGCAAAAAAAAAATGATTACTAGCTTCTTTACATTTTCACTGATGAAAAATTATTTATTTATTAAAATTTAAAATTGTGAAATAGTAAATGCATAATTTAACACGTAATAAAATTACATTACCCCTCTGAAATTGACTTTAAAAACCATATGAGTTAAAAAACATATTTTGAATAAAGCCTCATTAAATTTAACCAGAAACAATTACCACGATTAATAATAAATTGATTTTAGACGTTTAACAAAGTAAGCTGCACATACACAAAATCTTCACATGCAAAAAAATGGAATTATAAAATTTTGTAATAACAATGTGGTGCTGTGATTATTTAAAAACATTTTGCTACGGAGGTTTTGCCAAATTGTTATTGTGATTCACAACATAATCTTTTTTTATTACCTTTTAAGCAAAAAGTCTAAAGTATCAAAGTCCAGTTTCTGTGGTATTCTTTTAATACTTTGCAGTTTCTTGTTGCTTTTTCGGTTGATAGATTTAGCGTTTGAAATGTCTTTATAAGGGCCACCCGACTCCCGAACGGAAGATGTGGCCGAATCTTCGGTCCCGAATGGATATTCCGATTCCTGATTTTCCCTGGCAAAGGAGAAAGAAGAAGACGCCGGGAGGAAACTCCCTTCCTTCATGTCGGGAGAAAACGGGCGCATATTTTTGAATGATCGATTTAATTGTCTAAACGAAATCTGGAAATTAAAAACTTTACCATTTGCAATTTTTAGAGAAAAAAAATAAACAGTGCGCATAAACGATCGGATTTAAAAGTGAATTCCGAAAATTGTGTTTTTTTGCGTGTGGAAATTGATAAAAATCGCGCCTAAAAATGAATGTTTGATGCACGTTATTTTTTTCACGTGCCTTTTTAATATTACATATTTTATTTTATCAGTAACTTTTTGTATCAAGATAAACAAGTAAATAATGGTATATTAGAAAAGCGGTATGCAAACTATACAAAAATATAATTTATGGAAAAAATAAACTAAAGCTAAAGTCTTCCAGGCTGAAATTAAGGGCGCAATCGCTCTCCACCAGGAAGAAATAAACAATAAACCCGTGAGCGAGAAAAATTAAAAAAAAGTTTCCAGCGTTTATGTAACCAATTGTTATTTAGTTGCGTCATGTGTTTCTCTGCACGTGATATTTTCTCAAAAAACAAGTGGTTACTTTACCACTCATCTATTTTCACCCTGATAGAATTTATCTTTAGTTCAATTAAGCTATTGCGCAGTAAACGAGCGAATTGAAATGCTTAAAGCTGGTACAGTAGGAATTATTCAAGTTTTAACAACGTATACAGTATTACGTACCACCTAGGTATGATCTAGGTGATACGTGGAATTACCCGCAGTGAAGCTACACACCACAATGGTGAGAGCAAGATACCAACACCGTGGGACAAAAGTTTCACCGTGGTAAATGGGGAAAATGCGATCACAGGAGGGGTTAATACTACTTTTTATACAAAAAATTTTATTCATTTAATTTGCGCCAATACGAATGTCAAAAAAATGCTTTTCACATAGATTGTTGACATAAATAATATGTGAAAAACTGGCCTTTTATATCCTATTGCTATCAAGGTTTTATAATTCTATTTACATTATGATTAAACGCAAGCGAGTTGCGTCAAAATGACGCGGTTTTGACAGCGCAGACTTCCGTAGTATGTGGGCGAGCAAAACCGCACATATTTGAAAGTTTTATACTTTACACTCCTATCCCCTAATACTTTTTGCTTATAAATATTTTAAAAATAAAAATTTTTGTATTCTGAAAATGAAAAAAAAAGTTTTTCAGCATTTTTCTTGCTGGTTTATCGATTTTAATCGTTTATATTATTTTCTATTAAAACGGATAGGAATTGTGAGACACCAAATATGAGAAGGTCCTTCATTGTTTTTTTATGCAAAGAATTTCCCGGAAATCGGAAAACCAAAAATTAAAGAAGTGGGTTAAAATTTATTTCAACACCATTAAATTTAAGGGCTTAAAAATTACAGGAAAACTAAAACGTTACACCAACAATAAGTACAGTATATTGGAAGCCAATCAACTTTACTTTCGTTTCAAAATAAGCATAAATTTCAAAAGGAAGTTGTTAATTTGGTCTATTATTAAGCTTTCCGTCAATTGTTATTCCGCTTTGCAAAAACTTCAAATTTATTACGGCGCCCTCGGCAGTCTCCACCATCCGATAAAAATAACACAATAAATTAACACTATTTAGTTATCAAATTCACCTATTCTATGACATGCTTCAACATTACAGGGCGCAAAAGATTAGAATTGATTTAAAAAAACTTATTTTTTTACAATCAGATGATATCCGAGGAAGTTGTTAATTTATGGACGCTTCCTGTTGGAATGCTAACACAGAAGAAAAATCACTATGGAGCAATTTGCTATTTGTTTGGTTTCTTTTAACTCGCACTTCCGGTTGTTTAAAGCTTTTGTTTAAAAAGATGTCAAAATGATTTAAAACCCACTTTTAATTCTGGAATTTAAACAAGTCCGAAAAAACGATACCAACGGGTAACACAAACAAACTAAAACCACGAAAAAAGGAGTATTAAAAAAAAATTAAAAATGGAATATTTCCAATAGAGATGTTCACTGGCTTTGGGACCTTTTTTGGGCTAATTTTTAAAGAATTAAAAAATAAACCTTTGGATTTTTTTGTTAAAAATATTTTGTGAATTAATTTTTTCTCAAACTTTTTTAACGATAAAAAAATAAATATATATGATGCGAATGGGATAATTTAAAAACTATATTCTGAGTTTAAATAAGCTTGAAATTACTCATTTAAGGCCCGGAGCTCCAGAGGTTTAGAGTATGATATTGAAGGGTAGGAACATCACTAATACATACCAAAAATTACCAAAAAACATACCAAAAACTAAAAAAAAGTTTTGATACAATTTTAGTTTTTTCCACTAAATGTAGTTTATTTATTAGTAAAATACACAGGTCGTGACTAAACCACTATAGTGCTAATGTTAAAGTCGACCAAATAATAACTGCATTTTTTATTGTTAAAATTATATTACTAGTATAATAATAAATTTAACACTTAAATTTTGACTTTTGCTATTTTATATAATCTCAGAGCAAGATTTTTCGTTTTAGCTGATGAAATTTGTGGTTTAGTGCTGAAGTTCTTTAGGCCCGGTTGCACCATAAATACTTAAATCGGCAGTTTAAGTAGCTACTTAAGTAGTGACCAGCTAATTTGCTCAGTAGTTCGTAAAATTGGGTTACACCATAAACTACTTAACAAAGTAGCTACTTAAGTACCTTTTTGACTACTTAACTAAGTATTTCAACACGTTTCGTTTTTAACAAAGTTTTTTTAAATCAATAATTTAAGTGTTTTTAGGTCTAATACTAAAATTTATATAATAAAACAGCCTATTCAGGCCTAAAAAGTGTATTTAAACACTGTTTTAAACTAAAAAAAACCGTGTTTTGACAGTAAATAAAAAAATATACTTCGAAATTGGTTGAGAGAGGGGGGAGGGGGTTAGCCTTGCTAGTTGGAGGGGGGTCAGGCCGGTGTCGCAGAATAAATCTTCCCCCCTATTTTTCTTCCCCCCGAAAGATTTATTCTAGTGCGCTCTAGAATAAATCTTCCCCCCGGAAGATTTATTCTGGTGCGCTCTAGAACAGATCTTCCCGTCCGGAAGATTTATTCTGATTTACGCCAGAATAGATCTTCCCCCCTCAGAATAGTTATTCCCCCCGGAAGATCTATTCTGGTTCAAACACCAAAATAAATCCGGTGTCCGGAAAAATACCTTCTGCAAAATATCTTCCGGAAAAAATATCATCTTTCAGCAGTAAATTATTTAGTATTATTGAAAACTTTTAAAGGTTTTTTTAAACTTTTTTATGTCGTTTTAGCTTGATTTTAAGGTTTCGCTTAGGCTTAGGCAAAAAAAATTTTTTTTAGTTGAGAATTTAAAAGTCTTTGAGAAGATATTCTTTCCGAAGATATTTTGCAGAAGGTATTTTTTCCGGGCGCCAATAAATCTTCTCCCCTCAAAAATTTGCATAAATTTAAAAAATGATATGCGAGAATTTGTTAGGGGAAATTTTAAAAACATAATTTTTAACACAGAAGGTTAAAATGTTGCTTAGAGTTAACTTTAAAATATATAAATAAAACCAAGAATATATAAGAGAAGAATGTACCACTCAATACAAAAAATCGCACCCATCCGTGCATCGGTTTGCCATAAATAAACCCCCCCGGGGGGTTTATGTACCCTCCCGGGGGAGTATATAAACCCCCCCGGGGGAGTATATAAACCCCCCGGGGGAGCATATAAACCCCCCCCCCCCGGGGTAGATAGACCCCCCCGGGGGAGTATATAGACCCCCCGGGGGAGTATATAGACCCCCCGGGGGAGTATATAGACCCCCCGGGGGAGTATATAAACCCCCCGGGGGAGTATATAGACCCCCCCCCGGGGGAGCATATAAACCCTCCCGGGGGAGTGTATATGCTCCCCCAAAATTTAAAAAAAAAATTTTTTTTTTAAATTTTGGGGAAGCATATACACTCCCCCGGGATCGATAGAGGTATCGATATCGATAGAGGTATCGTTGGAAAGCTTATACCCTAGGAAATGTCGTAAGGGGGTTATTTGAAACAACTTACATGGACATCTTTATACTGCACAACGCATTTTCACCAAAGGGCCCCTATGAATTTTGAAAGTTAAAAATTTCTTGTCCAGGAATTAGCTTAAACTTATTGGTAAGAGTAATTAGCCATTGTAAAGCCAGAAAATCATGTTTTTTGGAAAAAATGAACATGGACATCTTTATGCTGGACAACGTTTTTTTCACTAAAGAAGGGAATTACCGTGCTCCCCAACCACAAATGGGATTGGACTAAATGAGATATCATTGCAAAACTTACAGTCTGGGAAATGTCATAAAGACTTCAAATTTAGAAAAAATTTGCATAGAGATCTTTAGCCTGGACAAAACATTCTCACAAAAAGGGGAAACCTATGGATTTTGGAAATCGAAAATTTTTTGTCTTTGAATTGGCTCGAACTTATTGATAAGAGTAATTAGCCAATGTAAAACCAAAATGTCATGTTTTTTTGGTAAGATTAACATAAAAATCTTAATGATGGACAACGTTTTTTCACTGATAAGGGGACCACCTTCCTCCTGAACCAGAAAAAAAATTAGGATAAATTGTAAAACTTACAAACAAGGAAATGTCATTAAGGGGTTGAAATTAAAAAAATTGCATGGACATCTTTTGGTGTGACTAGACATTTTAAAAAAAACAGGGCCCTATGGACTTTGAAAGTTAAAAAAAGTTTGAAAGTTTGAAAAGTTTGAAAGTTGGAGTTTGAAAGTTTGAAAGTTTGAAAAGTTTGAAGTTTGAAAAGTTTGAAAGTTGAAAAATTTTATATCTTCGAATTAGTTCAAACTTATTGGTAAGAGTAATTTGCCAATTTAAAACCAGAATATTATGTTTTTGGAAAAATGAACATGGGCATGTTTATGCTGGACAACGTTTTTTCACTAAAAGCGGCAACGAACTTTCTCCTTAACCACAAAAAGAATTGGGCTAAATGAGATATCATTGGAAAACTTAAGTTCCAAGGAATGTCATAAAAGGGTTGAATGTTTAAAAAAATAAATAACAAGAACATTTTTATGCTGGACAACGCATTTTGACCTAAGGGGGGCTTCTTCCCAACCACAAAACGGATTGGGCTAAATGAGGTATCATTGCAAAGCTTACAGTTTGGAGAATATCATAAATAGGTTAAAATTAAAAAAAAATTTACATGGACATCTTTATACTGGACAACATAAGGGAAACCCCTTCCTCCCCAATCACCAAAAAGATTGGGGTAAATGCGATATTATGGGTAAACCTTATAGTTCAGGGAGCATCATAAGGGGGTTGAAATTAGTAAAAAATTAACATGGACATTTTTATGCTGGACAACATATTTTCACAAAACGAGGGAAAGACCCTTCTCCCCAACGACAAAATGGAGTGCGGGTTAACTGAGGTATCAAAGCTTACAATCACGAGAATGGCATAGAAGGGTTGAATTTTGAAAAAAATAATAAATGATTATAAAAAATGTGGGAAAATTATTTGTCAGCTGTATGGTTGTCACGGGCTACTGGTAGTTTAAAAAAGTCAAGAACTTTTTAAAAAAAATATAATTAAACATAAGTTTTTAAAACTAAAATAAATAAAAATAGAAATACCAAGAGTTATCTAATAAAGGAATATCTATAATTCAATTTCAATATCACTTCAATTCTTAATTCAATTTTTGTTTATTGCATTTCTGTGATTTTAGATATTCATGTCTGTCTGATGATAATTGTAGTAACAATCAAAACGTCGCACTTTTTTTAAATAAACGTTTTATTGACTGTTTTTTTGTTTATTAATAAACAGTTTTTACAAAACCATCATCAACACCGACGGTTCTAAGCATATAATAACAGTTTTATTTTTAGAAATATTCTGGTTTTGACACATTAATGTTAGATCCATTTTAATATTTTAAGTGACGTCCAAGCAATATACGAATTTATGTATATTAAACCAACTGCTTTCGAAATTATGCGCCATAATTTTGAAAAAGCGGTATGCCCACGCCAAGTAATATTTTTTGACGATACAGTTTTTTTGTTTTAATTCGTAGCTGCTTTATTTGTAATATTATTGCAACTGTTTTATGTTTTGAAGTTTGTACCAACAATAAACATGTTTATTTGAATGTTTAAAATAAACCTTTAAAATGAAAAGTACAATAATAATGATTACAACATAAAAATTAAATTAACGATTCAATTCATTTACAGTCTTACATAATACAAATTTATATTACATTTTTTAAAGTTTTGTTTTATCAAAGTGATTGTAACTTAGAAAACAAACATATTATTACAGGAACTACAGAAAAAAATTTTCTGGTTGACCCCGTAAAAATGTATGGAAACATATAATTAAAATCTAGTTAATTCTGGAAGTGTAAATATGTGATAGGTAAAATACTCCTTGTTGCAAACGTGGGCGTGGTTTATTTTTCGCCTACTACGGTATATTAAATTCACGTGACGATTTTACAGTGTAAATTATTTCAATCGCTTTCGGCCGTTGGTCCTCGCGCGCGATTTATACTGTAAGAATGTTAATACAATTCTGATTTTGAATAGAAAAGTTGGAAAATTTCCGAAAACACGCTTTCTGCTGTCATTGCGTTGATTAGTAGATATGTGGGACGAAAAACTATTCTGAGCTATCATTTGTATATACAAAAGGCGAGACTCGCCACAGCTACGACAATTTTACCAAAAGTTCTTTTTGCTGTTTGCTGTTCTGTGGAATTTATTTTATAGCGCAGTGAATAATTCTGCGCAACGTTTTGTTATGACATTTTTGCTTTAATAATCAAAAGTCATTGAGGTCAACCAAGTTTAATTTGTTTAATAAAAATAAATGTTAAAATTTTTCGCCATAAATTTTAAACTTATTATTATTAGTATTATATTCAATTAATATAATAATACTTATACAATGTAAATCATAATTGGTTTTTAATAATACTTTGGATAATACTAAACGTCAAGGCTGTAAGAAACGTCAAATAAATCTAACACGCAAAGCTTTTTTCACTAGAATCTATAAACATATATTATTTTAAAATATTTACATTTTATTTATTTTTTGGTTTTTTCTTAAAAAATATAAGTAAAATTAACATTTTATTTTTCCAATAAATCCCGGTTCGCCTGGTTTTTGTAATAATACCATTTCGTCCAAAATGTCCAAAGGACAAAATTAAATCTTTTACATTTAAAAAATTTAAAGGGTTCTTTTTTGGATTTTCACTGAATTTTTGGCATTTTAACCTAAAACAGAAGTACAAAATTTTTTTACAATTTTAAAAACTAGATTGCTCAAAATTAAAGTGTTAGGTTTTAGCCTTTGGACACTTTAAACGAAGTATGTGCGGGTTTTTTTATTTGTTTTTTTATTTTTGTATTTCAAACTATTTTAAAAATAAAGCACTAGACAAGTATAAATATTACAACGATTGAAATAAATTTAGTTAAATAAAGTCAAAACTTTAATTAATTGGTAAAATTAACTTAAATATAATTTAAACAAACCGTATTTTTGCTAATAGAAGCCTACCTCGAATACTAGTCTACCCTTTGCACCTATTAAAAAATCGTAGCCCAGCCTCTAATAGAAGCTTAGGCTTAGCTTACAATTAAAATATTGCACGCAATTTCTTGGGCGGCTTTTTGCACACGCATTATACTGTATATTTTTGGAATTATTTCAATTTGTGAAGTTTAACGAAGAGGGTGGAAATGCCGGGTTGTTTCCGTTGAGTTGTTTACGTAAAAAATAGATCATTGTCATTTAATGAAAATAAAATTTTTATTGAAAGTCTGCAAAATAAGTTTGCCTAAGAACAGCTCTGAAACATGCCTTTAGAAAACACTGGAGGCAAGTAGGAGGCAGGTAAACTGCCTCGGAGACAGTGTGTAGGCAGGTACAAAGCAGGCAAAACTTCTTAAGAGGCAGGTAGGAGGCAGGGTGTAGGCAGCTAAAACTGCCTTGGAGGCAGGTAGGAGGTATATAAATTTAAAATGAAGGCAGGTAGAAGGCAGGGCTAAAGCAGTTAGGAGGCAGCAAAATTTAGATTGGAAACAGGTAGGAGGCAGCTAAAAACCTTTATCTAACTGAAGCACCTCCTCTATACCGGGATATAAAATTAAAATATCCAAACAACAAAAATTTAACAAATCGGCAAAAAACAGATAACTAACAATGGTTTTTTTAATCAATATGAATTAAATTTTAAAACCTATAAAAAAATCTAAAATACATTTTTAAAATCAAACGAAAATGTTGCAGATTGTTTTCATGAGAATTCGATCTCTGAACGACTTCGGTTAACGTAAGTACACCGTAACCAATTATTAAGGTTGGTTTATACTTATGTAAAAACGTCTTTTGGACAAAGTGCAAAGGACGTTTATACCCAAAGTACAAAAGACGTACGTTTATACGCTGTGATTGTCCTTTGGACAAGGACGTTTTTACAAAAAATATGAACCAGCCTTTGAGCCACGACGCTAACGGAAGTACTAAAGAAGATATAAAAACAAATACTCCGTAATAGATTGGCTGATTTCAGTGGCGTTCATTTTCCTGATTTGAATGATTATTTTATGGGCCCCCTTTTTTAATCCAACTAAAAAACAGAGCAGTCACTTTGCCTTTAGGGTTTACCTTTAGGCTATCATTAGAAGAAATACAGTAAATAACACTTAAAGAAGTCTTTCGTTATTTATTTTTGCAAGCCACATGCACATTTTTGTCACACTAATTAGTTTGTGTCATATTTATGTTGGTTTTAATGTAGTGTGATTTAACTCGATTAATTTAAAAAAAACATAACTATGATTGTTATTAGAATTGTTGAATGATTTTGTCAAACTTTTTTAAAAATAAGTTTGTACTTTTTAACTTTTCGATAGAGCAATTACTCCTTAATCGAGCATAATAAATTAACAAAATATTTTTTAAATAGATGTGAAAATCGTTTTTAAGTTAAAAAATGTATTATTATTATTTGTTGCGCGGAAGCGTTACAGGGCAATTTAGTCCTGCGGTGCCGTTCCAACCATTATTAGCGAACGTGAGTAATTACAAATTTTAAAATTCAACCTTTTTGTTTTTCTTCTTCTTTTTCTGCTCCTTCTCCTTCTTCTTATTATTAATCTAACCAACATATTTTAAACGTTTTACTTGTGCATGACTATCATTCTAAATGAATTAAACTAGGATTCATAGGTCACGTCAAGATTTTAAGGCCCTCAAAATGTCATATAGTATTCGTGATGACCTCACGTATGTTTTGATCGGTGGGAATGGTTGTGGGAGGAGCTGTTAGAATCACTTTTAGCCAATTAGCGCTTGGGAAAAAATTTGATTTCCAATGGATAAAACATTTCCATTTTTTTGCCAAGCCCTAATTGGCTTTCTGATTGTACAATAACTTTTCGTGGTTCGTTTATTTGTTTTTGCGACCATTTTGCGTCAAGCATAAAAAAACAATAAAACAAATCTTTCTAATTGCATAAAAACGGTAATGGTACGTGTGAGAGCTCAATGCAACAAGCCCTGCGGCGACACTCTAATCGTAACTGAAGAATATATAATTAGGAAATTCATTCATTCTTCTTCTTCTTATTCTTTTTTTCTCATATTGTCTTCTATTTATTTATAATTATTCTCGTACCCAATTTTTAAAAACTTTAAATGCCACGGGTCGAAAAACTTGAAGCAATAAGTCACTCGTAATTGCCTATATTCAAATTGAATTCATTTTATTTTTTTCCTCTTTTTATTAATAATCAAACGCTTAAACTTTATAAATTATCAAATGCGACAGTGCCACCGATAAAACACGGCGGTGATACGAGCACATTAACTTGACAAAAAGTTAAATTTAGAAATGAGGGAAAATTTTGAAACAAAATTATTATATTACGATCTTTTTTTTAATTATTAGTCTTTCTGATCTTCAATTTAATATAAAAATAACAAATTGTAGTATTAATTTTATTTGGTTATCATTATTAAACAGAAAGATAGTCTACACTTTGCAGATATTCTAAACTATGTTCCTATGGCTGCAGCAACTGCGTCTGGTCTGATTTTCGGACCTTAAGCAGCAGAATACATAACGTATACCCTGACCATATAGATTTACATTTATCGTGTCAATTTACATTTACTATAAATAAAGATGACTAATTTCTGCAAAATTTTTCACATAAACAAAATATACGTGTTTTATTGATAATATTAATATTGTTAACAGTTTACATTTTTTAAAATCCGATTGGAAAACTGATAACCTTTAAAAATGTTCTAAGAGTATCCATTTTTTAAACAAACTTTACTCCGAGCCGGGTGTATGTTTATAGAAAGAAAAGATGTGGACTTAGTGTACGTGGACAAATTTGGACTAAAGTCAATAAGCATCTGGTTTGGATATTTCTCTCTGAATAAAAATTTGTACTATTATGATAATGGTTGGTTTCACCGATTAGCTCATTGCACAGCAAAGATGTAATTTTTCTTTAGTTTGATGCAATGGAAATTGAGAATATCATACTCACATCAATCTTTGACCAACGCGAAATCGCCTCTTTTTGAAAACATATAGGCACCTTGCACTGAAACGCAATTTATACATGAAGTATGCAATATACATAAGTGTCACCATAATGGATAATTACCGTACTCCTACTTATCTTTTCGTAGTATGCAGATCAATCGATCGAAATTTCGCGCGCTTTCTATCGCCTCATCTGCATACTACGAAAGATAAGTAGGAGATACGGTATTTTCGCGCGCTTTCTATCGGTTGATCTGCATAGTACGAAAAGATAAGTAGGAGTACGGTAAATATCCATTATGGTTACACTTATGTATATTGCATACTTCATGTATAAACTGCGTTTCAGTGCAAGGTGCCTATATTTGTTATTTTATAAATAAAAACAATTACGTTATAATTTTAAAAAATTGGCTATTAGATCATGCTTGTCAAAGATTGCAGTGAGTATGATTTTTTTCATGTGCTATTGCATAAGCCTATAAAAACACTAAAAATTTGTTGTATAATTAGCTTATTGTATTGACATATCATAATGATAATAGAACAATTTTTTTTTATTCAGTGAGTAACTCCGCAAAGCAGATGCTTATTTCCTTTAGTCCAAATATTTCCACCTACACGATTTCAAATTTTTTCTCTCTAAACATACGGCCAGAGTCAAATCGCTCTGTTTTCCTGCTTTATTTTTAAAAAACTTTTTTAGGCTAGTTTACATAGCAAACGCCAAATAACTATAGTCTATACAAAAATGATGCGGACTGGCGACAAAACTCAAACTTTGAAAGGTCATATCTCCATAACGCGAGGTAGAATATGTACGGGACATATCGGAGCATAGCACAGACTTTTGGCTATCTTTTAAAAAGGTTAGAAAAAATTATTTTTCTATGATGTCTCATCACTACGACCGATGCGGTGAATAAAAAATCTGGTCCAAAAAAAAACATTTTTTTATTAGTACGAGATAAAAAATGCCGCTCGGTCTGCTGTTAAAGTACACTTTTTCGAGTTTTTTCTAAAAATTTGAGTGAAATCAACTTGCTCAAATTTTTTTATATTGCGTTGAAAGCGCGCGGTTTTCGCGACTTTTCGCCAAAATGATACACTGCAAAAAATATAGCTTTTGTTTTGCTTCCTGCTCGACGTGTGTACGATTTTCATATATAACTATATGATGATTTGATATATAACAATATGATCAAAATCGTACACACGTCGAGAAGAAAGCAAAACAAAAGATATCTTTTTGCCGTGTATTTAAAATTTGGCGAAAAATCGCGAAAACCGCGCGCTTTTAACGCATCATAAAAAAATTTGAGCGAGCCGATTTCGCTCAAATTTTTAGAAAAAAATCAAAAAAGTTTGTTTTAGCAGCATACCGAGCGGCGTTTCTTATCTTGTACTAATAAAAAAGTTTGGTTTTTCTTGGGACCAGGTTTTTTTCACCGCATCGGCCGTAGTGATGGCGTCGTAGAAAAACATTTTTTTTAACCTTTTAAAAAGATAGCCAAAAGTATCAGCTATGCTCCGATATATGTTCCGTACATTTTCTACCCAGCGTTATGGAGATATGACTTTTCAAATTTTTTATTTTGTCGCCAGTCCGCATCATTTTTGTATAGATTATAGTGCTGTGTAAAAAATGTTCACTGGCAAAAAAACTTTGGACAGTAATGTTTAAATCAAACATATAACACATAAATAAAGGATAAATATATACCTATTGTTTAGTGCAGAGACCATATTGCCGGGATAATTGTGTCATTCCAATATTCTTCACAAAATAAGATCGTCTTTACCAGAATTATCAGAAAATTCTTGGGATTCAACGTCATATTTCGTTGTATTGTCATTAAATTTTTGAATATTTGTATTGCACTCCTGCTTTAATTTTAAAGAATACGAATCATTTAAAATAGCCGCGAAAAGACAAAAAGAAAAAAAATGAAGAATAATTCCAAGTAATTTAGTGGCAAATCTTATTTTGAAAAACAAGGAAGTATACATTAGGTACCAAGTAATATTATCGAAAAAAAGGGTAGTGTTAGTAATTTCGAAAACAGACAAAAAAATTAACAGCAAACAACGCGGTGGATAATTAACAAGGTCCTTACTCAAAAAAATTTGAAACAAAGGACATATTACGGTTTTTAAAGTAAAAAAAATGGAATAAAACGATTTGTATTTAAGTAGAGATATAGTCCCATAATAAATTTCGGGGCTTTTGGAAATAACCGAAATAAGTCCAATAAAGAAAACTGCTTTCTCTAACTTAACTGATTGGGCATATGCACTGCTGTTTTGCAATTTACAATTGCGAAAAAAATTTAAAACATTAGAAATACCAGTGAGACTCACTACTGCCGCTGCAGCAAAGCCAACTGCTGATAACAACGACCCAACGCGATTTATGACACTTTCATGAGTTCGATAAGATGGATAAACTGTATACAATAGAACAAAATAATCTAAATAATCAAAGCACAGATAAAATATTTCTATATAAAAGGCAACTAATAGAGAGAACCACAAAGAAGAGGATATTACCTTTTTTTGAAAAAGCTGACTAATAGCAGCACTGAAAAACGCATAGAATACAACTTCTAGTATATCCTTAAACCACCAATGGTACTCATAAAACAGTACTATGGTGTTAGCAAACAACAAAACTAAACCAGACACACCCAAAACTTTTCCAGTGCTAAAAAGATGTTCAATTGTTCTGTTGTCGATATTAAAATCAAATGAAAAAAGACTTGTACTTGGGCTCACTGCTCTTAGTATTGTAAAAACAAGTGTTAAAAGAGTTACAAAATGAAATACATATGTTAGCAATGCAAAAGCATAAGTTAGTTTAGATTCTTGACGAAACATTCTGTTGGCGAATAGCTCATACATATGACTATAATCATTAATTATGCCTATACAAAACACTGCTAATACAGTAAGCGATATTAACTTATTTCCTGAATTTGCATTCCAAACAGATATCAAACCCATTATAATAAACACGAAAGCAATACAAATATGATTTATTGTGTTTACTTCATGTAAAGACCCAATCAAATAAATAATTAATTTTAATATACTGGTAAGAGCAAATGCAAGTGAAATACTGCGCACCAATTCAGATTTTAATTCTTCAATAAAAATAGGTAAAACTGAATACCATATAAAAACCAGAACAAAAATTGACGCTAGGACTGCCAACATACAAAATATGATGTCAATACTATAATATACTGTCATAGTTTGAATTACGTCAGGACCAATTTTATATTTGGCGCGAAAACCATCCCAAAAAGGCGTTATATTTTTCCATGTTGGATCGTTTTGTGCTGATTTAAGTTTTTGAAGATCATTAAGGCTTAAGATATTTGAAATAAACGCTCCTATTCCAATTGCCATTGAGAAAACATTTAAAGTTGTAACAATTATTTGATAAAACTCTTGTTTTAATTTCCACATAAGAAGCACTAAAACAAATAAATTAAACATACTTTTTCATAAAAAAACCAATGAATTCTCTGAAAATGAGAAACTACAAAAAAAGTTAAAAAAAATCAGAGTTATTTTAACAGTTTATGACTTGAGCATTAGGATTTTGTTAAAGTTTTTTAAATTCGATTTAATTACAATATTAGTTAAGCATTTGAATAAATTAAGATTTTTTTAACGGGAAAAGAATTAAGATAACCAAAATAAATCACACAAAGAAATATAAAGCTTTTATAAAAATATCAAAATTCTTTTGGGAATTGTGAAGAAATTTTCTTTTAAAACTACTGTACGTTTGTGTGCGTGTGTGTGTCTGTATGTCTCTCTCTCTCTCTCTCTCTCTCTCTCTCTCTCTCTCTCTCTCTCTCTCTCTCTCTCTCTCTCTCTCTCTCTCTCTCTCTCTCTCTCTCTCTCTCTCTCTCTCTCTCTCTCTCTCTCTCTCTCTCTCTCTCTCTCTCTCTCTCTCTCTCTCTCTCTCTCTCTCTCTCTCTCTCTCTCTCTCTCTCTCTCTCTCTCTCTCTCTCTCTCTCTCTCTCTCTCTCTCTCTCTCTCTCTCTCTCTCTCTCTCTCTCTCTCTCTCTCTCTCTCTCTCTCTCTCTCTCTCTCTCTCTCTCTCTCTCTCTCTCTCTCTCTCTCTCTCTCTCTCTCCCCCCCCCCCCCCCCCCCCCCCCCCCCCCCCCCCCGCCCCCCCGCCCCCCCCCCCCCCCCCCCCCCCCCCCCCCCCTCCCCCCCCCCCCCTCTCTCTCTTTCTGTGTGTGTGTATGTATGTGTGTGTGTGTGTGTGTCTGTATGTACGTGTGTGTGCGCGTGTGTGTGTCTCTCTCTCTTTGTGTGTGTGTGTGTGTGTGTGTGTGTGTGTGTGTGTGTGTGTGTGTGTGTGTGTGTGTGTGTGTGTGTGTGTGTGTGTGTGTGTGTGTGTGTGTGTGTGTGTGTGTGTGTGTGTGTGTGTGTGTGTGTGTGTGTGTGTGTGTGTGTGTGTGTGTGTGTGTGTGTGTGTGTGTGTGTGTGTATGTGTGTGTGTGTGTGTGTGTGTGTGTGTGTGTGTGTGTGTGTGTGTGTGTGTGTGTGTGTGTGTGTGTGTGTGTGTGTGTGTGTGTGTGTGTGTGTGTGTGTGTGTGTGTGTGTGTGTGGGTGTGTGTGTGTCTATGTGTGTGTGTGTAATTAGCCATTGTAAAGCCAGAATATCATGTTTTTTGGAAAAAATGAAAATGGACATCTTTATACTGGACAACGTTTTTTTACTAAAGAAGGGAATTGGGCTAAAAGTGATATCATTGAAAAGCCTACGGTCCGGAGAATGTCATAAAAGGGTTGAAATTTAGAAACAAATTGCACGGACATCTTTAGTCTGGACAACACATTTTCACAAAAAAGAAACCTATGGATTTTGAAAATCGAAATTTTTTTGTCTTTAAATTGGCTCGAACTTATTGATAAAAGTAATTAGCCAATGTAAAACAAAATGTTATGTTTTTTAGTGAGATTAACATGGACATCTTAATGCTGGACAACGTTTTTTCACTAAAAAGAGGAAGACCCTTCTCCCCAACCAGAAAAATAATTGGACTAAATCAGATATCATTGCAAAGCTTACAGGTTGGGGAATGTCATTAAGGGGTTGAAATTAGAAAAAAACATTGCATGGACATCTTTTGGTTGGACAACACAATTTAAAAAATTTAGGGCATTATGGACTTTGAAAGTTGAAAAAAAAATTATCTTCGAATGGGCTGAAAATTATTGGTAAGAGTAATTCGGGAATGGGAATCCAGAATATCATGTTTTCGGAAAAATGAACATGGACATCTTTATACTGGACAACGTTTTTTTTACTAAAGAAGGGAATTACCGTGCTCACCAACCACAAATGGGATTTGGCTAAATGAGATATCATTGCAATGGTCCGGAGAATATCATAAAAGGGCAATTTTTCAAAAAAATAAATAACTAGGACATATTTATGCTGGACAACGCATTTTCACGAAAAGGGAGGACCCTTCTCCTCAACCACAAAACGTATTGGGCTAAATGAGGTATCATTGCAAAGTTTACAGTCTGGAGAATGTCATAAATGGGTTAAAATTTAAAAAAATAACATGGATATCTTTATATTGGACAACATATTTTTACCAAAGTTGGAAAAACCTTCCTCCTCAACCACAGAAAAAATTAAGATAAATAAGATATTATGGGAAACCTTATAGTTCAGGGAGCATCATAAGGTGGTTAAATTTAGTAAAAAATTAACACGGACATTTTTATGCTGGACAACATATTTTCACCAAAAGAGGAAAAGACCCTTCTCCCCGACTAAAATTAGAGTGGGTAATTGAGGTGTCACTATAAAGCTTACAGTGACGGGAATGGCATACAAGGGTTGAATTTTTAAAAAAAATATTAGTAAATGAATATAAAAAATGCGGGAAAAATTATTTGTCAGCCGTATGACTGACACGGACTACTTGTTTATTTAATTAGTATATAAATACTAAATAAATACTACTTTTTTAGAGGTAAGTATTTATTTAAAAGTATCGATACTATTTTGATAAGGTCGGTATTTTTATTGGTATTGTATTCAATTTTTTAAAAAGTATCAAATATTTTGGCGTATTCGAATACTAAAATATATATAAAATACTAATCAAATAATGTTTTTTCAAACTTAATAAAACAGGTTGTCTCACTCGAAAAATTAGCACTTAGATCATTTTGTTAATAAAAATATACGACAGAATAAGTCGAAATGATACGTTGGCTGACTGTGCGTTAAAAGTTGCAATTATTCCGGGGGTCAGGAGCTGCGGAGCTCCACCCTTTTTTGTACTAATTTCATGAATGATTAAAAAGTGATGCGAATTTTTTTCCAAAACTTATTTTAATCAGTAAACATAGTCCTACAAATAGAAATAGAGTAATTTAAAATGCATTTCAAGCTAAAGCCTCAAATTGCTTATTTAAGGGGCGGAGCATTGGAGCTCTGGAGCTTCCTTCGCTCTAAATGGGCGGAGCTCCGGAGCTTTATATTGGAAGGTAGGAACATCACTAATAAGCATTTTAAAAAATTAATTTACAAAGAAAATCAAAAATTTCGTTCAAATCTTTATTATAAAAAATATTATTTACTTATTACAAACAATTTTAGACAAAACCAAAAAAAAACTTTTGTTTCCAAGAATGTTTGCGCTTGTGTACTATTTTGCCAGCGTTCGCAGTTATATGAGAAAAACGAAAAAAGCGGGAAAAATTTTGTCGCTGAATTTTTCCCTCGAGAATAATTCTTCCACGGTGGAAATTTTTCCCCATAAATTGTTGTTACGGAAATATTTAGCTACAACAAATGAAACATACAATCTATTTTTCTTAATGATTTGAATAATTAAATAGTCTATTTAACAATAAATCCAATAAAATTTTTTTAGCAAAAACAGTTTAATATTAAACTGTTTAAACCCATAGTTTACCAATTATTTATAAAATTTCTCAATTTGGAACAAAAATGCAATTTTTTAAAAATACAAGTGGACAGTTCACTGGTGACTATGGTTGAATTACATCAGGCTGACCTCGTAAGTTTGTACTGAAGCTCGAGACATGAGCGGACCAATTAAATTAAGTCTCTTTAAGGCCTATTTTATATTACCGCCAAACTGTTTTTATGTTTTGTAGCTTTTTAAACTTGGATGGATATTTTGTAAATTTGTAAGTTAGTTTTACTTGTTTGAAAGGTACATGATTTTTTATTCCCTCGTCAATTATATTTTTAAAACACTGCCACAATTTTTCAATCCTTGAACAGTTTGAAAAAAGATAATCCCAGTCGATTGTTGACAAAAAAAGGAAACAACATTTCTTAATCAGCATTGGAAAAATCTGGAGCAAACTTAACCGATAGTTTTAGATAGATTTAAAAAGGTCACAATTGATTGGAAATTTAATAAAATTTTGATTAGGTAAAGAGAAAGTTGGCAAAATTTTTATGTATTGCAAAAATTCAGTATCGTTGGTCAAAAGTAGATCTAAAAAGTTATTGCTCCTAGTAGGTTTCTTGAAATGATTAGTTAACGCAAGTTTGTCAAAAAAATTTATCCACTCTTCTTCATTTTAATTATAAGATTTCAACTAAAAATTATACCAGTCACAACCTGGTAAATCGAAGTTGACCGTAAAAATAGCAGAACTTTAAAAATTTTCTGTAATTTCACGTAATATTTCAAAAATAGCAAACTCATCTATTTTGATAGTTTACGGTTTTTTATAAAGACCAATTAGTCTAATTTTAGAATTATTATTCAACTTTATATCAGTAGCAAAGATTTCAGCTCAACTTACAGTTTACAGCTTACAGCTTAAGTTGACAGTTCAGAGAGTCTCATAAGGGGGTTAAACCTTTTACAAAAAAATATTATGGACATCTGTATGCTTGACAAATGGTTTTTACCAAAAAAGGCGAAAGAGATTATCCTTGCTAACTACTAAACGAAGTGAATTAAGTAAGATATCATTGCAAAGCTTACAATTCATTTAATAAAATAATTATTTTCAATAAAAGGATTGAATTTTGATAAAATTAACATATAAATCTGAGTTTAAAAATATAACACGGACATTTTTAATCTGGACAACTCATTTTTACCGGAGGAGGCCCTAT